>CAUYQV010174541.1:0-26114 GCA_963574575.1 Galagoides demidoff | reverse complement strand
GTGGCTGGTATACTCTATTCTTAAGAGTTTTGAAATATACCATTTTGTTATGCACATTAGGTGAGGTCCCATCAAATACCCTTCCTCCTGGCCTTCCCCTTCCCCTCCCCTCTGTCTTCTCTTCCCTCTTTCTTTCTGGTTTATAGTTATGTTTTATCATTCGTATGAATGTGTTAAGTGATTATATGTTGGTTTCATAGTAGTATTGAGTACATTGGATACTTTTTCTTTCATTCTTGAGATACTTTGCTAAGAATAATATGTTCCAGCTCCATCTAGGCAAATATAAAATATATAAAGTCTCCATCTTTTTTATAGCTGCATAGTATTCCATGGTGTACGTACACCACAATTTGTTAATCCATTCATGGGGCAAATGGGCATTTGGCTGCTTCCATGACTTAGCAATTATGAATTGGGCTGCAATAAACATTCTGGTGCAAATGTCTTTGTTGTAAAATGATTTTTGATCATTTGGGTATATACCTAGTAGAGAAATTGCAGGATCAAATGATAGGTCTATTTTTAGTTTCTTGAGTATTCTTCAAACTTTTTTCCAAAAGGACCATATTTGCATTCCCACCAGCAGTGTTGAAGTGTTCCCTTCTCTCCACATCCATGCCAATGTCTATAGTTTGGGGATTTTGTGATGTGGGCTAATGTTACTGGAGTTAGGTGATATCTCAAAGTGGTTTTGATTTACATTTCTCTGATGATTAAGGATGATGAGCATTTTTTTCACATGTTTGTAGGCCATGCAGCTGTCTTCTTCAGAGAAGCTTCTGTTCAAGTCTCTTGCCCACAAAGAAATAGGGTTATTTATTCTTTTCTTATTGATTAGTTTGAGTTCTAAGTGAATTCTAGTTATCAGTCCTTTGTTGGAAACATAACCTGTAAAAATCTTCTCCCATTCTGGAGAATCAAGAGATGAAATCAGCCAGTTATCATCATTTGATCTTTGATAAGCCTATCAAAATCATTCCCTGGGGGAAAGATTCTCTATTTGACAAATGGTGTTGGGTAAACTGGCTGGAGACTAGTAAGAGACTGAAACTGGTCCTCCACCTCTCACCATTAACAAAAATTGTTTCTCACTGGATAAAAGATTTAAACTTAAAACATGAAACTATAAAAACACTAGAAGAGAGTGCCAGGAAAATATTTGAAGAAATAGGCCTGGGAAAATATTTTATAAGGCAGACCCCCTTGGCAAATGAAGCAACACCAAAAATATATTACTGGGATACGATCAAACTAAAAAGTTTCTGCACAGCCAAGAACACAATAAGTATATACATTTGCCACATCCTTACACAAGCCCTCATAAAAAAGATGCCTCAGAGACCAACTTCATGCCCAGATCATTTTGTCTTTTCACTAAAGTAATGGTCCTTAAGGGTAGCATTATAATGATTATTCTATTAACATAGACCTTATGTTGTTGTTGAAAGGATAAACATTGAACATGTATGTCCCCAATAATTAAGTAATTTTCTTACCAAATATCTATTTTAATAGGTCCTCTAGACAAAGGAAAAAAGATTAGAAAAGACCAGGAATCCTGGAGCGCTTTCATTGTCAAGATTTTCCCCCAAAATAGCAGAAAAATGGCAATTTGAAAAGGCCATTTCCTTGTGAGGCCACCGGGATCTCCACCAGGATCTAGAAAAAACCTCAGACATTACACACTCTTCATTTTGCCCCTCATTTCTCTTTGCTGTAATAATTTGGAATGATAATACTAGCCTCATAGGATTAAGGATGAAATAAAATGAATTATGTCATAATCTGGGGTTCATGATAAATACCTGATCAATATTTGTTGAATTTGAATATAAAACTCTTACCAACAGTATTGGAAAGAGGATAAAAAACCCGGACTTGGAGTTTAAACAACAAAGACTCTGGTAACGTGTAATCTGGCACATTTTTGAGTCTCAGTTTTCTCATTTGCAAAATATGGATAATATTAACCAACACTTGGGGAAATAGGGAAGATTAACTGAAATGTTCATGGAAAATGACCAGCCCAGTCGCTGCTATAAAATCTCCATATAATTAATATGCGAACTTTCTGCTTAACATTAATTTTTTTATGTGCTCTTATACAGACGCGTTATGTTCTCATTTTCTAAAGCTTTAGAGGGAAAAAGCACTGCTCCATTTAATTCATCTTCCCTCCCCCCACACGCTCCTTACTACCGTTCCCTCCCTCCCAACAATTTTCCTTTCTCTATTTTCTTTCTGCTTTAGGCTCAAGTGGATTAACTACTTCTGAGCATTAGAGACCGAGATGAATCTTCCCGAGGAAATCTCATCACAGATGGTTGGGAGCCACGCTGATTAGAATGCTTAGTGTTCCAGCACTAGGACACACTTAGAGGTGAGAAAGATAAAAATAATTCTTTCTTAAGCTGAGGATTTCCCAGAAGGTAATAGGAAAAGAGTCTAAATCAAGGTTAAAAAAGTGAATACATTATCTGTTTGATGTTTACCCATCGGCAGGTCTTATAAGTTAAGAAGAAAGTAATATCTTCGAGGAGGTTCCCATTTAGAATCAGTCACGAGCAAAATCTGATGGCATTGAGTGTTTGCATAAGATAAGCTCCCCGAAGGCTAATTCTGAAAGTCAAAGATTTTATATTTCTATTAGTTTTCCTTCCACCATTTTACCAATGGAATAAAAAGTGTGCTGGACGAAGGTTCCAAACGGCTCCTTACTAACTTTGCGACCCTGGGCCATTGGTGCACACTTTGTGGGCATCCTCCACTTTGTTTAGAAACCAAAACAGTTAACACCACTTATGAGCATCTCTCCAATTGTATTCCAACTGTTCCTGCCCTGTTTCAGGTCATCAAATATTTTTCCTTAAAGTAATTTCAGTAACTACCCTGCCTCTGGTTCATCCTCCACATTGCTTCTGGAATATTTTTCATAAAATGAAAATGTGATGTCTTTCTTAAGAATCTTCAATCTTTGACTATGGAAGAGATCTTGAACAGCTACCCCCTTTGCCAAAAACCCACCATCACTAATAGGATCATGGGATAATGAGGAAGAAAAAGTTTTCATTAGTTGCTGGGGCAGACACAGGTGGGTGCTCACCAAATACCCACCTGTGCTGTGCCACCTGCTAGTTTCCCTTTAAGTCAGACTGGGGGCAGGTGACTCGTTCGCTCATTGGATCCCTGGCCAGTGCTAGTAAGAGGCAATGTGCTTCTCCGCTCCTGCCTCAGTGACTGTGAAGGCCCTGGGTTCCCGCGGATGTAGGTACAACATGGAAGAGACATGTTTTACCCATACTGGATCAGTGTGAGTAAGACAAAACCTTTCTCACGTTACACTACTGACAGCGGGGGTTCCTTTGTTTTCACAGCATAGCGTAGCATTGCCTAACTAATAAAATGGCCAACATTGTAAAACTAAGAGGTGATGCATAAAAATCTTGATTCCCAGCTTATTTGGAGAATAGGGAAGTCTCTGATACGGGTGGCTGGCAACAGTGTGCTGCACCAGCCAACCCGGACACGTGCTCTCTCACTTACCACTGCCTTTCCTTGCCTCTTATTTTCATGATCTGCCTCGCTGCTCTGTGTATTTGAATCTGTGACCCCTGCTCTGCAGAAGACTATTCAAATTCCAGGCTAGGCATGGTGGCTTACGCCTATAATCCTAGCAGTCTGGGAGGCCGAGGTGGGTGGATCGCTTGAGCTCACCAGTTTAAGACCAGCCTGAGCCAGAGTGAAACCTCATGTCTGAAAATAGCCAGGTATTGTGAGGGCACCTTTAGTCTCAGCTACTCGGGAGGCTGAGGCGAGAGAATCTCTTGAGCCCAAGGGTTTGAGGTTGCTGTGATCTGTGATGCCATGGCACTGGACTGAGGGCAACAAAGTGAGAGTCTCGTCTCAAAAAAAAAGGCCATTTAAATTCCCTGATGGGGCACTGATTTACCTGTGCTGCCTTATAACCCAGTACCAAATACACGAGCAATATCCCAGTCTGCAGTTGCTCTAAGATGTCACTGTTTTCCATGCCTGTGACTTTGCGTATTTGGCCTTTTATTCTTCTACCCTTGCTGCCATACATTGTGAACTCTTGTTCATTTTTTAACATCCATCTTCTGCTTTGGGGAAATCTCTGCAGTGTCCTTCTTACATTTCTCCCAACCAGAAAGACTCCTCCACTCCAGCACCTAACCCTTTGTTCCACTGTATTCATCTTCTAATTTTCAAACCCTAGTACAGTGCCTTGTGCAGAATGGGCAGGAGATTCCTGCTAATGGAGTAACTGGCATTTCTTTTCCAAGTTCCAAAGCAATGGATGCACATGTAATGGTTCCAAGGATACAGGGGAGCTCCTGATGGGATTGAATCCTCCCTCCCTCCGCATTCTTAATGCTGCTACTCACAAACAGCCTCTTTTTCGTACGGTTTCTGCTTTTATTATTCTGTTGTTGGCCTCCACTGCTTGACATACTATGCTTGAAACTGCATTTCCTGATTTATTGTTTTCCTCCTTTTTTACTTTACCCTCTTCCCAGCATTTGATAGTACTCTTGTCATGCTTCAAGTTTTGCTGGTTGTTTTTGTAACTAATAATAAGCTTAAACTCCTATTCCATTGGAGAGCATCTATTAAATTTAGCTTTCCTTTCTCCACTTCTCCCCTCCACCTCCACAGCCTTATTCTGCAGGCAACATTTATATTGTCAAAGATGTTCATATTTATAATGTTTTTTACCCTAATCAAGTCTTTTGTGATTTATTTACTCATCTAGACTCAATTCCTTACTTCAAAACAAGATACCCCTCCCCTAAACACTCTGATTTCCACCTGTCCACCCCTACCCCACACCTCCTTTCAGACCATCTATGTCCAGCCTGTCCTTCAAGATCAAGGAAAAACCTTCCTCTGCTGGGAAGGCTTCCAGCCAAATGTGTTTTTGCCTCCATTCTTTGCCACTTCCTAAATCATCGTGAAAGCAGGGAAGCTGAGAGCTGAGTCAGGGATGGTCCCAGGCACTCTGTGTATAGCAAGAAATATAATCTTGTATGTAAATGAAATCAAGAGTCAACATTTTTCTTTGTAGACACAGATTAGACTTAATGGGCTGAATTAGTGAATCCAGAAAGGGACCTGTCCTGGAGCCAAGTCTATCATTTTTATAACAATGTGATGTTTTTAAAGCATAATTCTATAGTCCTTTCAATTCAGAGCTGCCAGGCTCTCTAGGGAAGCAGCCACTGCAAGGGAAGGATGAATACACAGCACCACCTTGATTTTTGGAGTATAACTAGTCCAGAACTGAGGGGCTAGCCTCTTGGGTTTCTGATCTAGAACTACCAACTGTCTGGACAACCTCATGCAAAGGGGCTTAAGTCCATTCTGACTTTCTCCTCCAATAGCTTGAGAAATTCATGTGCAATCATTTCCCAGATCACTTATAATCACAACGGACAGTATCACTCCCTCGGTAAAGATTCTGTGGTCTCCTTACTCATTCCTGCTGTCAGAGTCACCTGAGCTACCTGGAGATAAATGGACTCTTTGGTGGCTTTCACAGTGAGCATTTCTTCCTTAATCCACCTAACATTTATTCTCCCTCCCTTTATTAGTCTAATTCTGATTTTCCATGGAAACATACCCCAACTATCTGCATCTGTGATATTGGCTCAGAAATTCCAGCCCTGGATTAGGCAGATGACTCAGCCCCAGCTAACTGACAAATTTCAACCCTTTGGGAACAAGATTTCAATTCAAGATACATGAGGACCAATCAGAGTAACTCAGAATGGAATGTGCTTTTTCTTCTTCACCCTATACATAATCCTGCATTTTTTGTGGTTGTTGTTCATTTTTCTTTTTCTTTGAGACAGAGTCTCAACCTATCGCCCTGGGTAGAGTGCTGTGGATTTACAGCTCACAACTTCCAACTCTTGAGCTCAAGTGATCCTCTTGCCTCAGTTGTTTTTTTCTATTTTTAGTAGAGACAGCATCTCACTTTTTGCCCAGGCTGGTCTCAAACTTGTGACTCAAGCAATCCACCTGCCTTGGCCTCCCAGAGTGCTAGGAATACAGGAATGAACCAGTGCACACAGGATTCTTCATTTTTATTGATTTTTCATTTTTTTAAATTTTTGATTGACTGGGTTAATTCGAATCAGTTGTCTTTAAGCTCTGAAATTCTTTTGCTTGGACTTGTCTATTCTTAAAACTTCCCTTTTTTTTTTTTTTTTTTTGGTGGTGCTAGGTTTGAACCCACCCCATCCAAAATATGGGGCCGGTGCCCTACCCTTTTGAGCCACAGGTGCCACCCCTTTCCATGTGTTTTATATTTCCCTAAAGATGATTTTTATTTCCAGAAATTTTTTTCTTAATATGTCTCTCCCTTTAGTAAATTTGTCACTTATTTACTAAATTATTTTTCTGGTTTCTTTGAGTTGCCATTCCACTTTCTATTGGAAGTGCAATACATATTTGGAATTCTTTATCTGTCATTTCAGTATGTTCATTTTGGTTGGGGTCCAGTGTTAGAGAGCTGGTGTGCTCTTTTAGGGGAATCCTTTCACTATGATTTTTCATATTTCTAGAGTTCTTGTGCTGATTCCTTCTCATCCAGAGCAGCTATTATGTCTTGTTTTTGGAAAGGAAAACAATTAACAGAGTGATAAGACAACCTACAGAATAGGAGAAAATATTTGCAAACTGTTCATCTGACAAGGGATTAATAAACAGAATATATAAAGAACTCAAACAACTCAATAACCAAAAAATACCAAATAATCTGATTTAAATATGGGCAAATGATCCAAATAGCCATTTGACAAAAAAAAAAAAAAAGACATAATACAGTCAACTGATATATGAAAAAATCCTCCACATCACTAATCATTAGGGAAATCAAATCAAAACCACAATGAGATATCATCTCATCTCAGTTAAAATGACTATTATCAAAAAGACAAAAAAAAAATAGCAAATACTGGAGAGGATGTGAAGGAAGAATGCTCATATACTGTTGGCAGAAATGTGGATTACCATGGCCACTATGGAAAATAGTGTAAAGTTTCCTCGGAAAATTAAAAATAGGTCTATCATATGATTGAGCAATTCCATCGCTGGGGTTATGTGAAAAAGTTAGTATATCAAGCGATATCTGCACTCCCATGTTTTTTGCACCTATTCACAGTAGCCAAGGTATGGAATCAATGGAATAAACATAAGTGTCCATCAGCAGATGAAAGGATCAAGAAAATGTGGTATATTCACAATGAAATTCTGTTATTTGCAGCAAGATGGATGGAACTGGAGGGTCTCATGTTCAGTAAAATAAACCAGGCATAGAAAGATAACTACCACATGTTCTCACTCATGTGTGGCAGCTAAAAATGTTGATTTCTTAGAAAACAGAAAACAGAATATGGTTATCAGAACCCAGAAAAGATGGGAGGATTAAAGAGAATTTGGTTAATAGGTACAAACTTGCAGCATTTCATAACATAGTATACCATCAAGTATACTTAACAATAACTTACTGCATATTTCAAAATAGCTAGAAAAGAATGCTCCTAACAAAGGAATGATGAATGTTTGAGGTTGGAAATATTCTAATTATACTTCTTTGATCATTATACATTTTATTCATATTATGTTAATGCATATAGCATGTACCCCGTAAATATGTACAGTTGTTATGTAGCAACAACAACAACAAAAGGTTCTTGCAGCACTGAAGTAGGCCCTCAGTCAGAGTACACAGAATCATGATACACAGCTGATATGTGAGGCTTTCAGTATGAGATGAGGCTGTGCTCTCCCACACAGCTGAGAGCAATAGAGAACAGACACTTTCTGTAAGCAAGATTGCTCGCTCACAAGCAGAAGGAGAGAGGATGAAGCCAGCCCAAGCCTGTCTGATTTCTCTTTCCAATCACATCAATTTACATACCGTCCCCAAGGAGAACTGAATGCAGGTATGGAGAAAACGCAGGAGGATTCTGCTGGGAGATTTCCCTGTATGGAAGAATCATCCAGAGTGGAGAATAACACACCTAATTCATATAAAAAGGTACATGCAAAGCTCTTAGCTCACCTGCTGGAGATTAATACATGGTTAATGTTGAAAATCTACAGAAAACATTACTGAAGTTAATTCAACCAAAGATATGCATATATAGCAGTTTGGAGCCTGCATAACCCACTACCCTTAAAATTATTTGCTTGTAAAGGACTCACCTATAGCTTGAACTTTAGCTGAGAAATACAGACAATGTAACCTAATCATTTGTAAACTCATATTGATCCGAAATTTTAAAAAAGGATATCTTAAAATAACTTATTTGCTTGTGTGTATATTTCCTATACTAGAATGCAGACTATTTGAGGGTAGTAATTATGCTTTCGATATCTGTATCATGTAGTTATAGACAGCAAGCATTCTCTTGCCCAGAGTATAGTCTCAAAACATATTTAGGCAATTTTAGATAAATATAAACTCTTGGGCCACAAGGCAGTGGAGGATACAGCCAAAGAAATAATTGTTCTCTGCCACCAGGGAGGTGAGACTTTGGTGTGAGAGATAGACCTGACTGACAATTGAGAAAGGGGTCCTAGGCAGAGATAAGGATCCTGACCAGAGTTAGCAGTGTCAGGAAAGGGATGAAAGGAGGACTTTGAAGGTGGAGGTGGGAAGGTGAACATTCTGGGCGGTGATGACAACTTTATTGAACCCAAGAAAATATGACCTTCCTGGGCTTGCTCAAAAAGCATTGAAAAGTGTGAGATGACTTGAATGTAGGGTTTAGGTGGAGGCAAGAGGAAGGGGTCAAATGGTCCGTGTTCTAAATTACAGTTTTCTAAGTGACCTTGGGCAAATTGTTTGACCTACCTAAATCTTAGTTTCCTTTTCTATAGTTTTATTCTTGTCAACAACAATAGAATTGTGCAGAGCAATTGAGATAATGCACAGAAAAGATTTAGCATAGTGCCTTGCTACTATAAACTAATACAGGCACAATATAAACTGTTAAGATGTGCAGAAAATAACGTTAGAAAAGGAAATGTGCCAAATTTTGAAGGAGTCTGAATGTTCAGTTGTACAGTATGAGTTCCATCTTTTGGGAAAACATGCAGGAATGTTTTCTAAGACATGGCATAATGTGAATTATCTTAGAAATCTATCTTTGCTGAATGTGTATGTAAAACTTGGGGTAGGGAGTTGTAGAGAATTCAGGGGTATGAAAACCAGTACAGCAAAAATTAATAGTTCTTGTGAAAGGTGCTAAATGTTCTAACTGAAATAGTAACATGAGCAGGGACAAGCTCAAGGCATAAAGGAGGTGAAATATGTAGGACTCATTACATTTTATTGTCAAAGAAATGGAATTAAGAGTAATTGGTCTACACCCAGCATGATAAATCCATCCTGTTTGCTGGTGATTGACCTACGAACCAGTGAGACATCAGGGAAAATATAGTGGGGGTGTCACTTCTAAGAAAAACAATTCTGCTGATGGAAACTCTTGGCATTATTCTATACGTCACAATGCCTAGAGATGGTTGAGCCAATGCGGGTTGGTGTGATGCCGAAGCTCACACATGGAGCAAAGAGCCAGAGAAGCCAAGACAATCGGATTAAAGTGGTTCTGGAGCCCTGGTCTCTTCTGAACTAATTGTTATATTCTTTCTGTTTAAGCTGATTCATGCTGGAGTTTTATGTTACTCCATAGGTTGAATCATCTTGACCAGTCTACTTATAGGATGAATAGGAGGTGAGGGAAGCTGCAAATCAAAAGTAATCATGAGGTTTTAACCAAGATCAGAAACACCACTGAGGTGTAGACTTGTAGACTTGGAGCATGAACTCTAAATTTAGTTTTCACTACACAGTATTTGAGATCCCAGGCTGATACTTGTGTAGAAAAGTGTAGCAAGAAATTTGATGTGTAGATGTGGATCTCTGGATTTTGACATAGATTAAGGTATTACATACACAGAGGTGAGAGTTAAAAATGAGACAGCAGGAAGAGACAGCAGGGTGGCAGGGTGGGGGCACATA
The DNA here is from genome assembly GCA_963574575.1 of Galagoides demidoff. Taxonomy (NCBI): domain Eukaryota; kingdom Metazoa; phylum Chordata; class Mammalia; order Primates; family Galagidae; genus Galagoides; species Galagoides demidoff. The sequence continues at coordinate 16,057 of CAUYQV010174541.1, read as the reverse complement.
AAATCATAAATAGGCAGAGTTGTTTCAGAAGTTGTTTGGAATTGTCAAAAGCAAGACGGTGTGCTTAGGAGAAAATAATCCAAATTAGATGTTCAAGATGATAGGCCTTAACAAATGAGATCTAACTCATACCTGGAGCCTTGAAGGTTTCATCCTAATGAACCACATAGCAAAGTGGCCCCCAAATAAAGGTACAACAAGGCAGCTAATGGCACCTACAATTTCTAGCAGGTGATGGGGTTAGGTGCTTCATAGTTTGGCCTTGGCAAAGGCATAGTAGAGCAGAAGGATGCAAAGAGAGAATAGGTGTGTGTGGAGGGCTCAGTCTGCACCGGGTTCAGCACACAGCCTGGGCCATTGTCTCTTTCAGCCACTGGATGGTTATCACACCCATTTTCCAGAAGACGCGACACAGACTCAGACAATTTATGCAGTCATCACAATCAGATGGTTAGCAAGAAACAGCCCACTTGCTAACCACCCTATTCTGCTAGCAGAATCTTCACTATCTCCACCATGAAACGTAGTCTTTATCAAGTGTATAATATAACTTCTTGTAGAATAATAATTTGTGTATGTGTTTTGTCTTACCTGCATGCCTCTCTCGGCAGATTCCATGCCTCATTTTCTAATTACGAATTTCAAAGCAACCTGGCATAGTGCATTGTGTGAAATTTACTTAATAATTGAATATAGGAAAAAGAGAGTGCCTATAAATTGCCTACATCATAGTCCATCCTTTGTGATTATTATCTCTTGTATTATTATTAAGAGATATTCAGTGCCCCTGGCCTCTCCCTGTGGGTGGAATACACTTCCCATTCATGAATGTGGTCTTAGCCATGTAACTTGTTTTGATAATGGGACATTAATAGACACAAAACAAGCAAAGGCTTGAGATGCTCTTGCATGATGGGGCTCTGCCTCTTGTAATTCTCTTAGTGACACGAGAAAGCTCCACTCCTGGTACCTTGCAAAGCCACCACAGCCACCTGTAGAGATGTGAGCGTGACAGTGAAAGCTTACCATCTCACACCACTGAGCTCTGGGGTGGTCTGTTATGTTGTGACAGCTGACTGGTGTGATTATTGTCAGTGTAAATTATATTTACTGATGATTCTGATTTATTAATTCAACTAATATTTATTTGGCAATTTTTGTATTGCGCTCATGAATAAGCTTGTGAACATGGTAGGCAGAGCTTTTCTGTAATAGATTTCCCAGCTTAGGGAGGGGAAGAGGATATGTAAATAAAATATAACAACATATTGCTAGTATTCTGATGAGAGGGTGTCATTGGGAGAAATGGAAACCACAGCAAGGGCATCATCCTGTTGTAGGTTTATAGTCAGAGGAAGGTCACTGGAAGAGGGAAATTAATCTTATCTAAAGAGCAAATGATGTCAGAGTCAGGGCAGGAGGACCAAGGGAACGAGAAAGAGAAAGGGGGAAAAAAGGGGGTCATAGGGAGAAAAAAAACAGGATAGTATTAAATATATATAATGTCCCATGGGAAAGAAAAACCAAAGGCCCCTAGGGAATGTGAAAGTAGAAGAGAGAGTGGGAGAGAGTAAGGTCAGGGAGAGGACGGAGCCCAGGGCACAAAAACACTTGTAAGTCTTGCCAAGGTGTTTGGATTTTGTTCTCAGAAACTAGAAAATTCTTTAATTAAACTTTCAAAAAAAAGCATTTTTCACTTCCAAAATTATAAATAACTTAGTTATTCAACTAACACATAACATTTTAATTTTGGCCCCCAAATAGCACACATTACAACATACATTTTTTTAAAAAAATTTGTTAATTTGGGGGCAAAATTAAAACACTTTTAAGGATTCCTTGCAAAGTCAACAGACCTGTTCTAAGAATGAAGTGAGAACTGAGCGTTTCTAATGAACCGGGAGACCCTTATCTTTTCCCAGTCAGCGTGTTCAGAGGGCCACAGGGGCAAGCTAAGGTGAGTGCTCTCCTCGGCTCTGGATTGCTTGTTTCAGAGGTTGCCACGGGTAACCAAAATCTGTTCCAGAAATTGATAGTTAGTGCTTATAGAAAGGCAGGCAATGGAAGGAGAAGGAAAACCTTCCTTCAGAGCCCCCAATTTTCTTCCAAGACCCTGGTCGTCCCATGCTGGCCCTTAGGGATAATAAACTCCACAGGGGCAGAGGCTGCGTCCCTCTTGTCCATTCATAAACTCTGGCTCAATGATATTGATGTTAATGATGATGATAATTATTTAGATCAAATTGTTTTTTGTTTTGCATTTGAAGGCAAATAAGGAGGATCTGGCCATGGACAGAAAACAGCACAGTTCCTGGCACGTAGCAGAAGCTCTGTACGTATTTGTAGAATGAATGAATGAATTGCTGGTATAAATCACAGTTATCTGAGCCATGTCTGCTTCCTCTACTAGATCGTGGGTGTCTTGAAGATGGGAAGCAGGTCTTATTCTTCTGTGTGCCTTCAGTGCTGACCGTGGTGCCTCACAGGTAAGCAGACACTGGGTTTGAGTGAATGAATGAATCAGTGATGAATTGCAAGGATAGCATTTGCTAACCAGAAATCAGCCGACTCCAAAGTTAAGTATCGACAAAGAAACAGATTCATTTAAAGAAACTGGGTTGAAGAACTGAGGCAACTGTTGAAAGACTTGAGCAAACAAAACCATAAAGGAAAAGGTGAAAAGTTAAGTAACCATGGAAAGATTAGCATGAAATGACACGCCTCAATGCGTTCTGCACTCTGCCTGGAACATCGTCTGCTCCTCTGCTCCCTCAGTCTCTGTCTGGTTGTTTATTCCTCAATTATTAAGACTCAACCTAGATAAATCACTGTGATGTTTTAATTCCTTATAATAATGACAACAAGGATGATAATGACTAATCATCTAGATCAAATTCTCTTTCATTTTTTCCTTCAAAGGCAAATAAAGAGAGAGTAGGTATGGGGGGAAAAAAAAGAGGTTTTCTCACTTGAGTTCTTCAATATTGTCAAGCTAAGCCTTAATTTCATTCAGGGGAAGACAAGCTGGTCTGGTGACCTTGGCATTGCCTTGTGGTTTCACAGAGAGGTGGAATTCCTCAGACTACACTCTTTCTCCAGACTGCTATTCTGAGGCCTCTTTCAGAGTGCACGGTTGGGTTGAGCAACTTTTCATCTGAGAACTGAAGGGGAACAGAAAGTACCACAAATGTGCCAGAAAAGTCCGATGCAATGCACCTCCTGGTGTTTACAGTCCAAACCCAGATGCTGGGTTTCCTTGCTGGGGACACTCCTAGCTGAGTTTCCAATTTGATGCTTAATTTCAATGCTACTAGCATGATAGGGAGTAAGGAAAGCTCTTAGTGCAGAGACATCTTATTACAGCTGATCTGTGGACATCTTTTCAGCTCTTTCACAAGGTGAAGTTTGCTGATGAGGACATGTCTCTGGTTTTGTTAATACTGTGAACTGTGCCTTTCCTTGTCTTTGTCAATTGAAATGATAGACATTGCCTCACCGTGTCCAGCAACGCCCACCTCCCATTCATACTGGGAATACTCAGGACTGGGTGCCACTGGGAACCCACCAGTAATCCCAACACTCTGGGAGGCTGAGGCAGATGGATCACTTGAGCTTAGGAGTTAGAGACCAGCCTGAGCAAGAGTGACACCCTGTCTCTAGCCAGGGCATTGTAGTAAGAGCCTACAGAGAGAAAAACTAGCCAGGCATTGTAGTAAGAGCATATAGTCCCAGCTACTGGGGAGGCTGTGGCAGGAGGATCTCTTGAGCCCAAGAATTTGAGGTTGCTGTGAGCTATGATGATGCCATGATACTCTACCCAGTGTGACAGAGTGAGACTATCTCAAAGTATAAAAACAAAATCATACTGATAATACTCAGCTGGGGAGTACAGACTCACCCTGGGAATCTCCAGCCTGGGGAGGTGCTCTGTGTATCTCCCACACTGGAGAGCCAAAGTCCCAGCGAATGGGACTGATGGGAATAAAACACCATCATTCTTTCCTTTCTTCCACCCAAATTGCCTATCAGGGGATAATTCTGGACAAAGAACTCTGCTAGATGTGAGCTATACGAGGAAAGACGAGGGAGGATAGAAAATGCTATTGAATACCCGCAGAGTGACAGGCGTGCTCCCGAGCCCACTCAGGTACATTTTATAATTGTGTTTACCAGTAGAACACTTTAAAATGAACATTATTATTCTGGTTTGTTCACAAGAGAAAATAGAAGCTTAGGAATATTAAGTAACTTGTCCAAGTTCACACATCACGTAAACAGTTAAGGGAGGAACCACACCTGGGTCTACTCTCCTCCTCTCATGCTGTCCCCAGAGCTGGCTCCTGGGACTTCACTTCTCATGAGGATGATTAGACAGCTCCATGAGTCTCCTGGAAGTGATAGCCCCAGCTCCATCAACAAACAGATCTGGTGTCTGTGTTGCCCTGTCCTCTTAGAGGCCTCCTCTTTCCCCTCTGCTCCTACAGACTCCCTCTGGAACCTTCTCTTGGGCTGAGCAGCACTGACTACTTGGTGCCATTAGGTCACAACACCCGCTCTGTTGACAGGCCTCCATTCCCCAGTAAGTGTCCACTGTGGTAAAGAATTCTATTCAGCACAAGAAGTAGAGTGTCATCCAGTACAAGTGTCATCCTTTAAAAGGAGTTATATATGGGTTATGCTAATGTCCCCCAACTTCCGCAAGCCCACACTGTAGACTCAGTTACCCACCCTGCTTATACATCTGAAGAGTCAAACCAAAATGAATGTCCTAAAACTAACAGGATAATATTGTCCTACTGACAATTCCCCAGGGGCATGGAGAAGTGGCAGGTGCAGGTTGTGGTGGGTAAGGGAGGGGAAGTACCTGGGCAATCCAGAGAGTGAGAATGGTCCAGTGTGTGCAGCTGACCCCAAGAGGTTCACAGCCCAAACAATGAATATTGGTGCTTACAACACAGGGCTTTAAGGGTCCAGCTATGCTCATAGTAGCACTACGCACAGTAGCCAAAGGGTGGACACAGCCCAAGTGCCCATTGATAAAATGAATGGAGAAATAAAATGTGGTGTGTACATACCTTGTAAAGAAAGGAAATTCTGGCTCATGCTACAAGATGGATAACCCTTGAGGACATTAAACCAAATGAAATGAGAACACAAAAGAACACACCCTCTATGATTTCCTTTACATGATGTACCTGGAGTGGTCAAATCATAGAAACAGAAAGTAGCAGTGTAGCCATCAGGGGCTGAGGGGGAGGAGAAAATGGGGAGCGTTTGTGTGGTGGATACGGAGCCTCAGTCTTGTAAGACGAAAACTTTCTAGACTCAGAGATTGGTTGTGCAACAGTGTGAATGTGGTTAACACAACTGACTGTGTAAAAATAATTAAGATGGTAAATTTTTGGTTATATGTATTTTACTAATGCAAGGGCATATGTTGGATCTATTAGTATAGAGTATAAATGTCTTAACACAATAACTAAGTAAACGAGATGAGATAAATATCAACCAGTGTGATGTAAGTGTTCCTAATGTCATATGAAATCAGCACATTGTGCCCCATAAATGCATTAATATATACATGATCTATGTGTTTATGATTTAATGAAAAAATTTAAAAAAAAAAAAAATATATATATATACATTTTGTTCCAATACATTTCTGTGACACTAAGGATATAATTTGTGAGCTGAGGTGGCAGCTCTAGCCTTAGGTCCCTCTGATAAGTGAACTGATGGGAAGGGGAGCAGAGGACTTCAGGTGGTGGGGAGAGGGGTGAAGGGGCTTTGGAGGAGACCCTGTAGACCTGGGGGTGAGGCAGAGTCAGCCTTGTGAACAGCAAGGAAAGAGGATTTCGTGGAGCAGGTGCCATAAGTACAACCCCGCCATGCAGCAGAAGAGCCCGGTATGTTCAAATTACAGAACGCAGGTGAGTTCCCAGCACGTGAGCTGACTGGGGGGAGGAGGGGTGGAAGTGAAAGAGAGTGGGAGGTAACAGCTACTTGAGAGCCCCCAAAGCAATGAGAAGTAGCTGAAATTTTCTTCTAATAGTAATTGGGAGCCATCTTAAGTATGAAAGCATTGTCTGACTATTATTAATGTTATGATATAATGAAAAATAGCAGTGTTTCTGAGGACCTGAGCTAGCAAGCCTGTACTAGTAATGATGAGATAGAAACTCTATAGATCCAACTTCTCCTTGCTCAGGAGAGATCAGCTGAGTTAGGTCAGGTTTGATCTCCAGAGCACAAGACTACCTGGGTTCAAACCCTGGCTCTTCCCTTTGGTGTGACCTTGAGTGAGTGACTTAATCTCTCTGTGCCTCACTTTGCTCATCTATAAAATGAAAGTGGTAATAAGAGGGTCACACATTGTTGATATGACGGTTTCATGAGCAGAAACTCAACTTATATGGCTGTAGAGAAAAGCTAACCAGGAATCATCAGCTTATGAAAAGACACACAGAGAGGCCGATTCCAAGGCAGGTGTTTAATCCCTAGCCTGGCTGTCCCTTGCACCAGCCTCGGGCCCTGGGACAGGATAATAAAATGTCAGCTAGAACACTCCGTGACTTTACTCATTTAATCCTTATTAAGAGTACTGAGTGGAAGATATTGATTTCTCGACTATGTTACAAATGGGGATATTGGGCTTAAAGTAGTTAAACAATTTGACCAAGATTGCACAGCTAGTAGGTCGGAGAGCTGTGATTTGAACTGAGGCAGCTGGAGCCAGAGTCCAGCCTGCTTATGCAAATGCAGGCAAAATTCTGTTGGACAAAGAGGTGCTGCCCTCTCTCTCTTATTACTTCTCCCTTTCTGTGGCCTCACCTCTGCTTTTAAGAGTGCTGAAAAGGCTTCTGACATATAAGCTCCCAAACTAAAGCAATGACTTCTCCGGGTTAAAAATAGTAATTATCATGGATTTTTATTGACAGTGTTCTAGTCCCTACACAAAGTTCTGTCACCTGAGCCTTTCTGATCATGCCACCTGCCAGCACATCCAGGACTCCACCTTCGGTTTCTCTAGGTTTTATGCCTGAGGAATAGTGAAAAGAAGGGTTAGTTTATCAACACAAGATGGCTTAGATAAGTCTCAGCCAAATCTCAGGGCATGGTCTGGAGCCCACTCTCAAAATAACCACTGAAATTGGTGATATCATTGTTGTCATTTTTAGAATTAAGAAACAGAGAGAGACTAAGTTATATGACTTGGTTAAGAACAGCTTATGTAGGTAAGACCTAACTCCAAGCCCTTGTGATACTGGGCCCGAGAACTCTATTTATTATGCTCCCTTCCGCAAGGCTGTGCCATGAGGCCAAGGCCATGTATAGCCTGTAGTTCAAGTACATAGCACTTGAACGGGATGATGTTAGAGATGAATGGATGGAGAGAGAACCATCGGAGCTTAGCAAATTATCTAATACGTAATTTCCCATTCAATTATTTGTTCATCCTATTATTGTATTTGCTGCTAGTCATAAATTAATCAAATACAAGATGTGTTATCTATAGTTAAAAAGTGACTTTCCTTTCCTCCTTCCTTTTTTTGCTCAAACAACATTTGTATTTTATCTGAAGGAATGTAGTCAGTCATGTCCAGAGGTGTTGACTCTAGATGTCCTTATCATAAAACAACAAACCTAATCTCTATGTGCACAAAAACTTATCATGGAAACTATATCTAGATAAAATTTAACTTCCTTGAGATTTACCATGCATCACCACTTTCATGCTTACAAATGATTTGCAGCTATTTCTGTCTACTAAAAGAATAAATGCTTGGATTTTTTGTAATATTTATAATATTTTTGTAATATTTTTCATCAGGGCTGCCAAGTAAGACAGAGAGGCTTCTTTTATTCTACCCCAGGGTGCAGTGTCATCTACAAAGACTGCTGGAATTTGGATGGCACCTTACTAAGGAGAAGGGAGAAGTCAAGGTTGGTAGACTCAGAGTTCAGGGTACTCAGCTGACTATGCAGCTGATTTGGGTGGAGGAGATGTCACTAGCAGGGTCACACCCTGGGTACCTGGGAACCTGTGCCGTAGGCAAGGTGGGTTGTAGGATTATCACTCCTGATGGAGAACATGGTTTTGTGTTGGAGGTACTGAGACCAGGGGGTTATGGGGCGAGGAAAGAAGAGGCTCAAGTTGGAAATTGAGTCACAAAGCCTAAGAAAATGTTCAGGAAGCTGGTCTCTGGTACAGGCATATCACACAAGAGGCCCTGGGTCCAGCAGCCAGCAGCAGCCATGGTCTGAGGGGAGGTTTTTAATTCTGAAACGCTTCCATCGGTGGGAATGTCACTACCATCCTTGCACACACCTGACCCAACATCGGCTGAGGGTTGTCTGTGGCGGGTCTTCAGGGCAGGTGTTGATTAGCATTAGCAAGAAGAGAGTGGGGAAGAGAGACTCCGACAACATCTGAATGACTAATAAGACATGGGTTTCTTCACTTGATTCATTTTAATGTGTTTTGCTTTCCTTAGTTCTGATAGTACCTTCACTTTGAAAATTAGTCTGGTTGTTTACAAGTAATGTTTCCAGTGATCTCCGCCATGTTGTTGACCAAGATATAAGTCTTCTCATCTGCCCAGTTTATAAGTGAGCCAGGAATGACAGAGCTGGGCACAAACTGCAGAGGCATCTGATGAGTAGGAATCACCCTCTTGAGTCCTTTGTCCTCTCAGTGATGGACACCGATGTCTTCATTTATGATCTCAATATGTCTTACCACCTGGTCCAAACCATAGCCACCTGTCAGGGAGGGGGCAGTTCTTGAAAACATCTAGTTGCCTTCAGCTTGGGATGTACTTTCTCTTGGTGTAGGCCAATTTATCTCACCTTATTAAACTTCTAGTCCTAGACCTAAGGCCCTTAAGCCATAGAACTCATCAAAGCCAGCTGAGACCTTCGGCAAAACACAGATTCCTGGATATGAACCCCAAACTCTGGCTCATCATGTCTGGAATGAGGTCAGGAGTGAGCCTGCCTAACCAGCTCTGGGTATAGCTCAGGCTGCTGGCCCCTGGACCAGAGGTGGAGCAGTAGTGCCCTAGGGGCTGCTGATGGCAGAAGTCTGGGGCCACACTTTGGGGAACTCTCTGCCTAAGACCATGCACTAAATTAACTGCCTGGTGCAGGCTCTGGCTTATGTACTTTTTCTCCACACCCCTCCCCACCCTGCCTGGCCACCAGCCAGCCCAGAGCCTGACACACACATGGGCTAAGTTGAGTATAAGGAGCCCTGGAAATATGCAGTGTTTCTCTTCATATTCACAGACAGCAGCCTTCCCCTAATACCTTTTCCCAAAAGCTAGAACTGAGCCTTTGCCTAGTCTGCAAGTTCCTGTGGATGCTGAAGCAAATACCTACAAACTGGGCAGCTTAAAACAACAGAAATGTCATCTCTCATAGTCCTGCAGGTCAGGAGCTTGATATCAAGGCATGGGCAGGGCCAGGCTCCCTCCAAATGCTCATGGGGAGAATCCTCCCTGGCCTCTCCCACTCCCGGTAGCTCTGGCTGTCCTCCGCAGTCTGTGACTTGCAGCTGCGCCCTCTAATCTCCGCCTCTGTCTTTACTGAGTGTGTCTCTCCTCTTCTGGGGAGAAACTAGTCACCCCAATCCCACCCTCATCCAGTCTGACATCATCCTAACTAAGCACATTGGCAAAGACCTATTTTCAGATAAGGTTTCTGAGGTGCCAGAAGGATGGGAATTGGGGGAGTGGGAAGGGACTTTTCAACTCACTACACCCAGAAAGGGCAGATGGGACCTGTGTGATCTGGAGGTGTCAGTAAGGTGGAGCAGGCCACCTCCATGTCCCCTTGTCCACATCTCTATGCAGCTTCCGGGCTCAGACAACAGCTTTCAGTCTGATGACCAGCAGCTCTTGATTTCATGTCTACTCAGCCTTGCTCTTCAAATTCTCATCTGACTCTGATGTGGCAGGTGTTAAACCTGGAATTCCTCACACCTTCTCCTACCGGGTCACCTCCTTACAACCCTTCAGGGACCCCCGGACTGCAGGAGTTCCCAAATGATGGCAACACGGGGCTGAGAGTGGGGCCAGGGCAGACACAGTTAAAGGAAGGGACGGTAAATCTTCCCAGATAACAGATTTTGTGGGGAGATCTTGGTGGAAAACCAATTTTAATGAAAAGAAATACAGGGATGTTTAAGAAGTGGATGCCGAATGCACATTGCTCCTAAAGAGTCAATACTGCAGACTTCAAATTCATTTTAAGCCAGTGCTGAGCAGTTCCGCTTACTTTTCTTCTGAAACTTAATTCATCTCTACTTTGGGGGCACTTGAGTGGGAGAGAAAGTTCCAGCCCCTTCGTCTTTGCTGCGGTCTAGCCTCACCCTCTCCCTTTCCCACCCACTTAGCACTCTGTCCTCCTGTGATGCAGCCTCCTTGGGAAGGCCACGATCCTTCATGCCTGGAAACCCCTGTGCACACAGTTCCTGCTGCCTGGATACCTTCGTTCTGTCCGCACCTGACTGGTATCTATTCACCCTCTCAGGCCTTACTCAGCCTTCAGCTCTTTGAACACCTCTCTGAATTCTTCAAAATGAAATTAAGTTCCCCTCTGCTGCACCGCTCCTGTGTTTGCCTGTGGCCTTGGGGGCTTCTGGGTTCCAGCACACACTGCCCTTTGCTGCCACCATCCTGGCAACTTCCCTTGAAGATGGAGAAGTGGCAGCAGTGAACAGCATCCCCAGCATCTGACGGATGGCCTCACGGGTCTGCTCTCCATGCTTCCATAAGCACAAATGCAGGAACACGTGATGGGGCAATGAGCGAATGAACACCCCCGGCTTGGGGACTCAGCCATTCCCACTGAGACCCCGCGTTAGTGCCCACTGCTGCCACAGCACACTGTCCCAGACTTAGCAGCATAAGACAACATAAAATTTGTTATTTTATAGCTTGGGAGACAAAAGGTATGAAATGGGTCTCAGTGGGTCAAATCAGAGTGTCAGCGAGGCTGTACTCCTGTAGGCCACCTGGCGGAACGTGTTTTCTTTTCCAGTCTCCAAAGACTGTCTCCTCTGCTTGGCCCATGGCCCCTTCCTCCACCTTCAAAGCAGTGTGTGGTGGTATTGTCAAGTCTCTCTCAGATGGTCCTGTCTCCCTGTCCCATTTCTAAGGGCTCTGTGACTCCATGGGGCCTGCCTGGATGACGCAGGGTAATTAATCCATCTCAGTCATCCCTTTTGCCATATAAACAGGGTTTTGCACGTTCTAGGGATCAGGATGTGGGCATTGCTGAGGGGCCTTTATTTTGCCCACAAGTCTCCTAGTCCAAACAAACTCCCACCCTGAGCCACTTCCAACTAATGACAAAAGTAACCAGCCTGCCATTCCCTGGGAAAAGGAGCTCTAATAATGTGTGAGACTGTCAAGCAGGCTGGGCTCCAAAGTCCCACCCCTTGCACCTGACTGTGCTAAGACCTCCTTCCCCAATGGTACAAATGAATGAGCCCCCGGGGACACCATTAACCCACTCACGGAGAATGCAAGTAAATGAGCTGCCAGCTCAGATTAGCTCTTCAGGTAAGAGCAGAGTGTCTGAAGGCAGGATTCCTCTCGGAAGATGAGCCGACAAAGGGGATATGTTCATTAGTGTGGCAGCCGTGAGCTTCTGAGAAAGAGGGAGAGGGAGCTCTGAGGGAGGAGGGCGCAGACAGGCCCAGAGGGAGCGGGAGTTCTGGCCATGCTTGGTCTTCCTGGGGCTCACTGTCTGCCTGGTGCAGAGAGCTGGGGGAGGTGGACGGGATCAGGGGCCCGGAGCTGTGCATTTTACTCCTTTTACCTCCAGGTGAGCTGGGAACCAGCCACACGCCCACCCTGTGTTTGGAACTCAGGGCCAGACAAAGCACATGCCCAGAGCTCCATGGGGGTGACAAGTGGCCATGAGGGTAAACGGCTGGAGTTGAACAGGGAAGAACAAAGCAGAGCTGAGGATAGAAATCACAGCCTCCAACCTCCAAATTGAGACATTAATGTGGCCAAAGAGCTTTGAGCCAGAACTGCTATGGATGTGAAGTGGCCCAGAGTCAGTGTGCCGAGGCAACAGGGGAGCCCAGAGAGCATGCAGCTTTACACTTCGTAAACATTATCTGCAGAGTGTCTGTGGAGAGCTGGGGATCCCAGTTGTCCCTGGCCTTGTATCATCTCTGAAGTATGCCCTGTACTTAAACTGAGGTGAGGACTGAGGGAGACATGGGTAGCGGGCAGGCCACTATCTCTGGCTCCAGCTGTCAGCGCTCACTGTGCTGAGCTCAGGACCTCACCCATGCTGTGCTGGGATGGGGAAGGGAATTCTGCAGCCTTTGTCCACATCCTGGTGATGTCATTAAACGTACCCCCACCCAGAGATGATCTGAGCCACCTGCTAACATAGCCCACCCGCCAGTTAGTCGCACCTCATAACCATGCCTTTGTCCTTTAGAACATCCGGGGCCTTTTCTGTCCCTGGAGCCTTGTCTACATCTCTTTGTGTGTCCCTCTCCTTGTCTGGTTTGTCCACTTCTGGTGCCCCAGTGTCCAGGGTGCCATAAACCTGTATTGAATAAATAAATGAACACATTTTAAATCTTCTATTGTATAAAAAGCTTTAAAGATAACAAAATTCCATATACCAAATGTTTGGTGGAAGCAAAGCTGAGTGTTAGGGTCGACAGGATCAACAGTAGTCAGCCAGCAGACCCCCGAGACTTGAGGTTGGAGTACCCAGGGGGGAACGTCGGCTCCACGTTCACTTGGACAACAAGCTCCCTGAGGACAGGACTGCGTTCCAGGGCCTAGACAGGGACTTGGCTGGAGGAGCACATCATGGGTGCACATTTGTGTCTGGTCCCTTTTCCACTTCTGCTCCTGTGAGGGTTTTTCTTCCTTGGGCCAAAGAAAGGCTGAGCTGCTTTTATGTAATCCCATTACCTTGTTCCTTGTATTTCTCTTTACTTTTAGGGGGAAAAAAATAAATCTGCTGTGATGCCAATGTAATAGTGTTATTTAGTGCTCTCCTACCCCAGCCCAAGAAAAGAACGACTGCTTAGAACTTGCAAACGTCCCTAGGTCTTGTGAGTACATAAATGTTGGATGTTATTTTGAGATGCTATATTCCCTGCATCTTGTAGATTTTTCTTTCTAGATTTCAGAAAAGCCCAGGGCTGTGGCAGCTTGTAAAATCCTTTCAGGCTTTTGAATTTGCAGACAGGAGCCCCTGATCACAAATTGGCCCATTAAGCTGAGTTCTCTATCTCTATTAGAAGTATGAATTTGTAGCCCAGTCTCACTTCTAGTGGGAGTTTTACTTTCTGGGGTGGAAAGTGAAGCTTGGCGCCAAGTGCCTCTTTGTTTATTCCCATTTGCATTATGGTAGAAAATCCACTAATTTTCCAACAAAGAGCCTGGTGGTCTCCACTGTCCTTCTGGAAGACTAATTTTCTTCCTCGCCTCTCCTCCCTCCTGGGTTTTGATCCTTGTGCCCCCAGTTGCTTACTGAGTGAATTTGGTCAAGTTATTTCACTTACTTTAGGTCATTTCCTCCTCTATAAAATAACAGTTTCTAATTTATCTTTACCTTTAATATGAAATGAAAAATATCTGTGAGGTCCTTGCCAACGTGTCTGGACGGTAATAAATGCCTAATAGCTGAGCACGTCACTCCATCTAATCCCTTATTCTCACCTTTCTCTGTCCTTCTGTCCCCCCTTTTCTTTTCCTTCTGCACTCTGTCCTCTTCCTCACACATACATCGTTCCTCACTCTCCTCCGTCTTTATCTCCCCTTTGACATTCAGCTCTATTGATTTCCTAATGATTGGCTTGATCAGAAGTTGCATCATCATTCATCTGAAATGTACGATTGCGTTCCAGTGTCCTTGGAACCAGTGGGCACCAATAGTTTGTTTCAAATGTTGTTGACATTTATAGCATCAGGACAATATGGCTTTGTTTCCTCTCCAGCAGCCACTAGATTGCAGAGATAATCACAAAAGATTCTCTATCTTTATGTTTCTCCAATCAGGAGCAGCAAGGAAGCCACTTCTTAATCTAGGGTAGGATGTGCTCAGATAGACCAAGTAAGAAATATGGTTATTAGGCTGGGACTTGTACCCTCTCTCCTGAGTTGAGCAGAAGCTCATAAATTGTTTTCCCAGTGTTTTCAGGCCAGCCACTAGCTGTGTATGCTGACTCTCTGAATTATTGGCCCATTGTGGGCACCTTGTTAATTATGGAAATATTTCTATTGCCTATTTTGGTGAGAAAATCTGCTTTCCAAAGGAATATGCCACTCAGCAAATCAGAGTTTAATGCCCAGTGGTCGCCACCCATTGGCCCCTTAGCATTCACCTTCCTCAGCAGGCAGGGCATTCCCTCGATTTGCAGCACTGTTAGTTAACATTTTCTTAACTTGAGGAAGCAGAGAAGTTTTTCAGGGTGATTTTTCCATTTATATGGCACAGAGGCTTTTTCTTCCCCTTCTTCCAAGTCTTCACATATATTAATATATTTATGTATGAGATAGAGGCAGTTATTGGCAGGACATTTGTCAGTGTCTAAATGCAAAGATCAATACTTATTGGCCACAGGACAATCACTACAATGTCCAGTTCTAATCAGGTTCATGCTGACAGTTATTGAGCATTGCACCTGACATGGTGTTGGATCATTGTATATGCTGGCTGATGGACGGCCCAATAACTCCGCAGGCTGAGCCACACTTGCTGTTTTGCACATGAGGAAGCAGTGTGGCTAAAAGGGCCAATGAGGTATCAGCGTGGACAGGAGAAGGTAGGGTATATGTCATATGTGGGGCAATGGAAATGAGTCCACCTAGGCCCCCAGGGCACGGAGCCGAGGAACAGCCCGGGGTAGCCCCTACTCGCTGTGTGGCCTCACACAGACCTTTCTTCTCCCTGCACTTCAGTACTTTCAGCTGTGTATGCGGCAGGGAAACTGCTTCTGTCCTACCACACGGAAATGTTTGGCACGAATGTCAGGTGAAGTAACAAGCCTTGTGAAAGGGCGGCACTCGACAAGCAGAGATCTCACAGATCACCAAAGCTTGTATGAAAGTCTTTATTGGCGAAGGAGGGATGCTGCAGAGCAGCACCAAGGAGGAGGGAGGAGAGAAGAGAAAAGGGGACAGAGAGGAGGAGAGCAAAGAGAAGAGAGAGAAGAGGAGGAAGAGAAGAGGAGGAGGAGAAGAGGAGAGAAAAGAGAAGACCAAAGAGGAAAGAGAAGAGAGTGAACACAAGAGAGAAGAGGAGAGAGAGGAGAGGAGAGAGAAGAGAAGGAAAAGAGGAGAGAGAGGGGGAGGGAGAGAAGAGGAGGAGGCGAGGAAGAGAAAAGCGCACCTGTATATAGGTTCAGTTAGGAAAGTCTCAGAATGATGACAGGATGGTAGAATAGCCAATAAGGAGTTACTGCTCTGGCAGGAAGATCTGTTAGGGGCAGGCCATATGTTTGAAATATTCAGTGGGTAATTGGGACAGGGAGATGAGGCAGGTTTTATGATTGGGAGATAAGGAGATGTGTAGTGGGCAACTCCCAACTAGTCTGGGTCTGTTTGAAAGCTGGAAGGGGCTTTCTGGGGAAGGGGCTTTTCTGGGGCAATTACCTAATTCCATGGGGCCAGTTT
Organism: Galagoides demidoff; assembly: GCA_963574575.1. Taxonomy (NCBI): domain Eukaryota; kingdom Metazoa; phylum Chordata; class Mammalia; order Primates; family Galagidae; genus Galagoides; species Galagoides demidoff. The sequence goes on along the minus strand of CAUYQV010174541.1, from coordinate 395 downwards.
ATCTTTCATACAAAGCAGTGTGGGACTTTGGTAATATTATCCTGCCCTAAAAGTTGCAATAGCACCTAAGGGAAGGACTGCCGTTCATTGACTATTGACTGTGATTGTCTGGGTTCCAAATACCTTTGCATGTGTTCCCTTATTGGAACCTCCCCAAATCCCAAGTTGAATTATGATTCTTACTTTTCATGAAGAACCTGAGAGTGGGGTGGTAAAGTAATTTGCTGAATGATACACAGCAAATGAGCAATAAAGATAAAGCCCAAACCTCTCTTTCCTACTACGAAGCCAGGCACTCCCCACTCCGTCATACTGGCAAAGCCAAAGACCCGTGTTAGCCCTCTTTACAATAAACCAAGTCAAACAACTCAGTAAGAGACGGGCGGGGGGGGGGG
>CAUYQV010174540.1:0-12709 GCA_963574575.1 Galagoides demidoff | reverse complement strand
TTTTTTTTTTTTGAGACGGAGCCTCAAGCTATCCCCCTGGGTAGGGTGCCATGGCATCACAGCTCATAGCAACCTCCAACTCCTGGGCTCAAGTGAGTCTCCTGCCTCTGCCTCCCAAGTAGCTGGGACCACAGGCACCCGCCACAACGCCCGGCCATTTTTTGGTTTCAGCCATCATTGTTGTTTGGTGGGCCTGGGCTGGGGATTCGAACCTGCCACCTCAGGTGTACGTGGCTGGCACCTTAGCCGATTGAGCCACAGGCGCCGAGCCGAAAATTCATCAGTTTTATGAAATTTGGGTTGAATTGTACTCTATCAAGACATTAAGATCCAAATTTCCACAGGATCTAAGTAGAAGGTCAAATATTTCTTGCCCCCCAAAGAAAACAAGCATGAGTACTTAATGTAGCTTCAATGCTTAGGTTCTGGCCCTTACTTATCTCATCCTTATCTTCTCCCTCTTGGCCTTACTGCCTGTCTTCTGGCCCCAATATCCAGAATACTAGTTGTTTATGTTTTCTGCCTTTCCTCTTCTGCCTCAGGGCCTTCATCCATGCTGTTCTACCTAAAATGCTCTTTCACTCCTTTTGGGCTAGGTTAATGCTCCTTCAATAGTGGGAGAATTAGCCCTTCAGAAAGTCTTTGACGACTTCTCAAGACATTCTTTATTTGTCATTCTCACAGCTTCTATGCTTCTTTATGGCACTTACTATAGTGATAATGACAAAATTATTTATTATATTTTTTCACCAGTAGGTGGGTGCTGTATCACTAGCACTTACACTGTAATTGGACATTGCATGGACTATGAATTCAACAAACAGTTGTCAGATGAACAAATGGATGATCAAATAAGTATCCAGAAGAGTAGACTAAAGAGCCGAAGAACTATGGTCTTAATGTTTTTGTCTCCTCAAAATTTATATGTTGAAATCTGAATTCCCAAGGCGATAGTATTAGGATGTGGGGTCTTTGGGGAGGTGAATAGTTCATGAGGGCAGAACTTTCACAAATAGGAGTAATACCCTTATAGGATAGGGCCAAGGGAGCTTCTTTGCCCTGCCACACCATGTGATGACACAGTGAGAAGATGCTAATGTATGAACCAGGATGTGGGCCCTCGCCAGACACTGCATCTGCTGGCTCCTTGACCTTGGACTTCCAGCCTCTGGAAATGTGAGAAACAAATTTCTGTTGTTTATAAGATACCTACTCCGTAGTATTTCGTTACAGCAGATTCAAAAGGCCAGGAGCCTCGTGTTACCTACCAACTGAAAACACGGGCTACAGCCACCAGGAAAGAGCTAAATGCCTTGAAGATTGGGGGTATCAGTCTCCCTGCCTCCCCTCCCATTCTGGAGGAACTTTACCATGGACTGTGGATGTCTGAGCCAACTCAGGACTCTGAAAAGGACTCAGTTCATCATTTTCTTTTTTCTTTTCTTTTCTTTCTTTTTTTTGCATTTTTTTGGCTGGGGCTGAGTTTGAACCCACCACCTGGGAGTTCCTACTCCTTTGAGCCACAGGCGCCACCCACATTTTCTTTTTTCTATTTTGAAACATAGTCTCACCTCCATGATTGGCTAATTTTTCTATTTTTTTTCTTTTCTTTCTTTCTTTTTTTTTTTAATAGACGCTGGTTCTCCTACTCAGGCTGTTCCTGAACTCCTGGCCCAAAGCACTTCTCTACCCTTGGCCTCTCAAAATGCTGGGATTACAGGTGTGAACCACCATTACTGGCTCAGTGTACCGTTTGTTTTCGGTTACTTTGTTTCTATTTTTGCATTCTTCTTTTATTTGCCTTAAATTTTTAACCCTTGGACTTCAGAATTATTTAAATATTTTTACCCTGTTTATATGTTGTAATTTTTTTTTGGTATTCTTAATTTTACAAACTTCCATTAAATCTTTAACTTTCTGACTTTTCTTTTTTCCCCCATTTACATTATTTGCTTTATGTTACTATATAACATTATTTATCATTATTTTTCCATTAAGTTTTAATTCTCTTTCTTTGATTTTGGACTTTATCACTCATTTTGTTTTGACTTATAATTCTATATCAGTTTTTTTTTACATTCTTTCATAAATTTAAATTTTTTTTGTTTTAATCAAATTTCTTTGGACTTAAGGAGGGTGCAATAATTTATACACCTATCCCCTTTTCAAGTTTGGAAATAATCAAGAAAATATTAGTGAGAGTCAGGCAGCTGTAATGCAGTCTCTCTGGGGTAGGGAGAATATGGCTTAGTATGAGAGCACAGAGCTGCTTGAACCTCATTGCTGCTTTGCACTAAATTGGAGAAGCAGAACAGAGAATGGGAGACTTTAACTGCGTTAACTCCATGCAATCAGAAAAGGCAGCCCGTGTCAGTCACTTACCAATGAGATAACTCCTTTCAATAGGGAGTGAGTTGAAAGGCCAAGAGGGTTTGGGAAAACCATTCTCCTCCCCATATAATTGTTACTTTTACTTTTACTTCCTGTATGCCTCCCAAACACTGTTTTCTCTATGGGGTTTAGACAGTACAGGAAAAAGACCTGGGCCTTATTTCTGACCAAGGGAGACAACGTGAATCAGCCCAACTAATTGTAGAAGGAAAAAAATCAAGTGACCACCTGGTCACTAGAATGTAGTAGGCCATACCCATATCAAGAGGGGACCCAATTGTCTGTCTCTTGACCAGTGTCTTCTAAGATCACTGAAGCAAGATGCTGACTCAGGCTGATTGATAAGGAACTTGGCTACAGAGTTCTAATCACTGCAAACCAAAAGGACCCCCATGCTGACCTTACCCTGACCTTTTCCTCATTGTAATACCATTTTGATGCCAAAAATCATGGGGGGGGGGTGAGATTTAACATGCTAATGAGACCTACAAAGCATGAAACAGCATGTGACAGCAGGTGCCCAAGAAAATTACCTTTATCTTTGTACACTTCACACTTTTCTGCCTAAGCCTCTTTAAGACTCTCCCCAAATTCCCTCAAGGAGCCAGCCTGAACTAGGACTGTCACGTGGATCCCGCAGCTTCACTTAGTTTCTCTCAAGCACTGTAACTGGAGTCTTGGCAAGGATGAGGTCAACCTGCTTCAGCTGGTAAAGATACAATGAGCTCCTTTTAGAATCACTTCTCTACTTACACAGACCATAGGTGTTAGCTCATTGAGATCATCATTCTACACCTCCAGAAGAAGGGCACTGAAAGGAAAATCAGTGGCAGAGGCGCTCGCTCCTGACTGAGGCTAGTGGTGTTTTACACTGTCACTCTATAATGACGGGCTGGGGCAGGGCAACCCATACCCCATCAGAACACTGCAGGTGATAAGAAACTGCCTCCTGACAGCTTCCCAGGGGAGGCTGGGAGGTGAGAAGGAGATGGCCTCAGAGAAACTCTTCGAAGGCCTTTCATGCTCTTGTGTTCCAGGAGGATCACAGGTATTTGGCCAAAACCGATCAGCTTGGGGCACGCATTTTTACCTGCATGTCCTTTGTGGACATGCACAGGTCACTGTGGCACTGTGGCAGAGCCATGCCCCTGCAGTCTCTTGGTACTGTTTCTCCTGTGGCTTTCCTCAGAAGGCCCCTGAGTGATGATTCTTGGTCCTCAGTAAGGCTCACCTTGCCTTCCCACCATCCGGATGCTTACTCTTCCTGCTCACTTTCTGAAGGGGCACTTCCTCTATAAGACATCTTGCAACCTTTGGGTTAATTTCCTGACTCCTACAAAATATTGGTTCCCCAAAACATCACTGAGACAATATGTTGATGAGATAAAGCTGAGTTTATTCTCACTGCAATGAGAGAGAACACTACTTTGAAAGAGTCTTAGTAGCTTCTGGGGGCGAGTGGGTGGGCCAGGGGAAATTGGGATATGTATGAGCTTTTGAAGTACGATTGAGGCAGGTCTTTCAATGCGGAGGATTGAATAGGTTAAAGTAAGGCCTGGTGGGCACATTGGGGTAGTGATTTTAGGTAAGGGATTTGTAGATCCTTGGCGTATAAATTGTCACCTGATGCTTTATACTGAGAGGTTGATGGATTTTTCAGGAAGTTTCTAGAGCAAACAATGAATTTATTTGCAACTCTTATCTTTTTTTTGAGACAGAGCCTCAAGCTGTCCCCCTGGGTAGAGTGCCATGGCTTCACTTCTCATAGCAACCTCCAACTCCTGGGCTCAAGCGAGTCTCCTGCCTCCGCCTCCCAAGTAGCTGGGACCACAGGTGCCTGCCACAACACCTGGCTATTTTTTAGTTGCAGCCATTATTATTGTTTGACGGGCCCAGGCTGGATTTGAACCCGCCACCTTAGGTGTATGTGGCTGGCGCCTTAGCCGCTTGAGCCACAGGCACCGAGCCTGCAACTCTTATCTTTCTGGGCCAATGTTTCAGGGAATAAAATTATGTCAATGAAGACATTAGAAGAGTAAAATTATGCTAACGTGGACAGCAAGCTTTTGTAGGTAGTTTTAGCTGTAACTTAGGACACTTTTTCTGGTGACAGTCAAAAGGGGTCCTCTCCAGATGATTGACTCTCTCCTGTGATCTTAGTATCAGGGCTATTGACTTGGTCCATTTAGCCTTTATATTTTCTTACTGTAAAATCTGGTGTTGCAGGGCCTGTTTGGATTCAAAAGAGTGAGCTAGGTTGATACTGAGCTAGCTGGTAGACTAAGAGTGAGGTAAGTTGATACCAGTGAGCTAGCTGGTTGATTCTGGAGACTTGTAGGATGCAGCTTAGGGTTAAAAGTAGTAGCCAGGTGTCCTCAAACTACAGCCCAGGGACCACATATGGCCCATCAAGAACATTTATCCCACCAGGCATTTTTGCCACCGCTGCCTGTTCTGCTCAGCAGCTGACTTGTCCCAGGGCCTGCAGTCTGGCCCTCCAACTGTCTGAGGGACAGTGAACTGGCCCCCTGTTTAAAAAGTTTGAGGACCCCTGTATTAGGCACTGGAGACAAAGTAATCTAGGAAAAAGCCAACTATCACTTCTGGCCCTGCCTTTTAAAACTCAACTAGGCACAGCATACTGTCTTAGCCCTAAGTCATATTTAGCACTGATAAGAAAAAGGCAAAACAGAAGTACAGTAAACAGAATGTGTTAAGAGTTAAATCATGGGCTCGGCGTCTGTGGCTCAGTCAGCTAAGGTGCCAGCCACGTACACCTAAGGTGGCGGGTTTGAATCCCCAGCCCGGGCCCGCCAAACAACAATGATGGCTGCAACCAAAAAATGGCTGGGCGTTGTGGTGGGCGCCTGTGGTCCCAGCTACTTGGGAGGCGGAGGCAGGAGATTCACTTGAGCCCAGGAGTTGGAGGTTGCTATGAGCTGTGATGCCATGGCACCCTACCCAGGGGGATAGCTTGAGGCTCCGTCTCAAAAAAAAAAAAAAAAGTATGCCCAAGTAAGCCTGGAGTGTCCCTGCTGGTGAGGTGGCCAGCCCAGTTTGGCTTGGACCCCAACAGTGTGGCTGTTGAATGGCTTAGCCTGTGGACGTCTGTCACCCTGGCTGAAGCCATGTGACCCCATTCCAAAGCTCACAGCAAATCAACAAAGGGAAAGAGGAGGACCAAGGACAAAGTCCACAACGGGTCATGCTCTACTTGTCTTTAGCAGAATAACCAGACCCTTGGTTTGCAAAGAAAAAGGCAGAGGAGGAATGAAAAGAAGGAAACAGCTTGGTGCCTGTAGCTCAGCAGCTGGGGCGCCAGTCACATACACGGGAGCTGGTGGGTTTGAATCCATCCCAGGCCTGCCAAACAACAATGACAACTACAACCAAAAAAAAAATAGCTAGGCTAGTGAGCCATTGTGGCAGGGGCCTGTAGTCCCAGCTACTCGGGAGGCTAAGGCAAGAGAATCACCTAAGCCCAAGAGCTGGAGGTTGCTGTGAGCTGTTACACCATAGCACTCTACTGAGGGCAACATAGTAAAACTCTGTCTCTAAAAAAAAAAAAAAAGCCAGGCATTGTGGTAGGCACCTGTAGTCCCAGCTACTTGGGAGGCAGAGGCAAGAGAATCACTTAAGCCCAAGAGTTTGAGGTTGCTGTGAGTTGTGACACCGTGGCAGTCTACCAAGGGCAAGTGAGACTCTGTCTCAAAAAAAAAAGAAAAGAAGGAAATGGGTTTTTATTTAATGCATCATAGAACCTCTGTAAATTGCCACCCAAGGGACTGTCACAGACCAATCAGCATGCAGAGGTGGCCACCATAAAGAACTAAGCCCACTGTACTGACGTATACATGTGGTGCATGTCCCGTCTATGAAACTAGGTCAGCTTAAGGAGTGGTCAATGTAGGGGGGTGATCAACTATGGAGGGTCTACTTTTTTTTTTGAGATAGTCTCACTTTGTCACCCTCAGTAGAGTGCTGTGGCATCATAGCTCACAGAAACCTCCAACTCATGGGCTTAAGTGATTCTCTTGCCTCAGCCTCTGAGTAACTGGGACTACAGGCACCCACCACAATACCCAGCTAGTTTTTTAGAGACGAGGTCTCTGGCTCAGGCTGGTCTTGAACCTGTGAGCTCAGGCAATCCACCCACCTCAGCCTCCCAGAGTGCTGGGATTACAGGCATGAGCCAATGTGCCTGGCCGGCTCAACTGTGTTTTAAAAGACTTTATATTTTATTTATTTATTTATTTATTTATTTATTTATTTATTTATTTATTTATTTTTGAGACAGAGTCTCACTTAGTCACCCTGGGTAGAGTGCTGTGGAGTCATAGCTCACAGCAATTTCAAACTCTTGGGCTCAAGCAATCTTCTTGCCTCAGTTTTTCATTTTTTTAGTACAGACAGGGTCTCACTCTTGCTCAGTCTGTCTCAAACTCCTGAGGTCAAGCAATCCACCTGCCTCGGCCTCCTGGAGTGTTGGGATTATAAGCATGAGCCACTGCACCTGCCCTTTGTTTTTATTTTTAAAGAGCATTTTATGTTCACAGCAAAATTAAGAGGAAAGTACAGTGATAGCCCATATAACCCCACCCACTCCTCTGCTGTCAACACCCTCCAGAGAGCAGCACATTTTTACAATGGATGAATCGACACTGACACATGGTTCCACCCAAAGTCAACAGTTTACATCAGGGTCACCTCCGTGTGGCACTGTCTATGGGTTTGGACCAAGCTATAATGTCATGCACGTGCCATTATAGTGTCACGGACAGTATTTCACTGCCCTAAAAAAATCATTTATTTTTAAATATATTTTTCTCATGAGTAACATATTGAAGAAATTTAGGGAAATCTTAAAAGTAAAATGAAGTAAATAGTTTTTGTCAGTCCCACTGTCCAGATAGAACAACTGGTCAACATTTCCTGACTCTCTTTACAGGTTTCTCCCTGTGCGCCTCTTGTTACTCCGGATACAACACTACGGCTTCCCTTTCATTGGCTGTTTCTGGCAATGCCCATAGGCCACTGCTCCAGTCTACTCCCAGGTGGATGATCATTTTTAAGGCATTGGAGACACATTGCCAAGTTGCTTTCCAAAGAAGTTGTACTAATTTACATTTCCTATGATAGAGCCTGAGAGTACATCCTCACCTCACCTCACCAGTGCTGACCAAAGTCACCCAGAAAACATTCGAATCGAGATAGTGTGTAAAACAATGAGATCACTAGTTGCTACACTCCAATCCTCTTCCACTTTCCAGAAAAGCAATGAAAAAGCAAGAGACAAAATTTAGCAGATTGAGACGTCCCTTTAGTATAAAAAAATGTGCTTCTCATCACCTGCCTTGGCCGTGGCATCACAGCTCACAGCAACCTCCAACTCCCGGGCTCAAGCGAGTCTCCTGCCTCAGCCTCCCAATTAGCTGGGACCACAGGCGCCCGCCACAACACCCGGCTATTTTTTGGTTGCAGCCGTCATTGTTGTTTGGCAGGCCCAGGCTGGATTCCAACCTGCCACCTTAGGTGTATGTGGCTGGCACCTTAGCCACTTGAGCCACAGGTGCCAAGCCTGCTTCTCAATTTTTATCAGATCTGTGAACAACCAAAGTCTTGCCCCCCAAAGATTCTCCTCTCCTCTTCCCTAAAGCCAAATTAACTCTGCCTCTTTCCCTCTTACACAGCATAGTCTCCTGAATTCATAGCCCATTCCTGGTCCACAGCGGCTTTCTCACCGCCCTCTGATTTCAATTCTCTCATTTCTAATTTGCATTATTGCTTTCTCTTCTGCATTTGGAGACTAGAAATATGCAAGCATCCCTACTTGGGTTATGGAATTTGTTTGTTTGTTTTGTTTGAGACAGGGTCTCTCTCTGTCTCCCACGCTGGAGTGAAGGGGCATCATTGTAGCTCACTGCAGCCTCAAGCTCCTGGGTTCAAGTGATCCACCTGTCTCAGCCTCCTGAGTAGCTGGGACTATAGTTGCACAGCACAACACCCAGCTAATTTTTCTGATTTTTATAGAGATGAGGTCTCACTCTTGTTCAAGCAGGTCTGGAACTCCTGATCTCAGGCAATCCTCCGGCCTCAGCCTCCTTGAAGTGCTAGGGTTACAGGTGTGAACCACTGCACCCAGCCTCTACGTGGGTTTTTATTCTGTATCTATGAGGGTGTTGTTAAGGACTTAATGCTTTGGAGATCATGGTGATGGTGAAGGTGAGGGTGCCACTGTTCTCTGCCCGACATTCACTGTGCTTAGCAGCTGGACACAGTGTTATTCCTGTTCCCCTCCAGTGCTGTAGGGAGTGGACATTCCTGTTACACTCATTTACAGATTAAGCAGATTTAGGGAAGGAGGCTTGATTTAGGTCACTTAACTTGTAAATGTGAGAGCCACACCTAGAGCCCTGTCTGACTCTGAAAATGGTGTTCTTAAACCTCCCCCTGGTTTTTTAACGTGTCTGTCCAAGGTTCCCAACGTTTTCACTCTTCCTGGCTCGCCCATTCCTTTAATAACATATTAATAATGATGATATCTTGAAACCACATCCTATATATTATGTTTGTATAAAATCTATTTCCCTTTCAAAGACTTCTCAGAATCTTGGGACTTGCTGAATACTGTCATCCCTTACCTAGACAGCTGCTGGGTTGGTTCTGCCTTCCCATAACTTTCTGCAGGGCGCAGTTCATCTCAAACACTCCTGACACTACTTCCCTCCAAGGGGCACGCGGCTTCCCTCTCCTCTCTTCTTCAGAAGGCTACTGTACTCAGAGCCGGGTAGACGCCCGGGACAGGGAAGGCTCCAGAGCCCCTGCCCTACCTCTGACACAGAGCCGGTTCGCAGTGGGTGGGGCCATACGGTACTCTCCGCTGGCCTCTGTTCTGATTGGTCAGACTTCATTCTAGTGTCTGTTCTGATTGGTCAGGTTTTTTTTTTTTTTGGCGTCTACCATGTAGGTCCTTAAATGTTTTGAATACCCGGCTCTTGCTGTGTAAACTTTAGCACGTTGCTTAAACATTGTCGAGCCTCAGTTTCCTCATCTTTTTGCCAGGGACCACGAAGCCCTTTGGAGTTGGAGTAAGCGGAGGCTGCTAATTTGGTGATTGGTATCTGAGGATGGTGAAAGGCAGCTTGGAAAGTGAGATAGTTCTGTACATTACAGGTAAAATAGACCATCGGTCATACACAAGGCCAATCTAGAGGGAATGGGCTCTGGATGGCCCCATAAAAACATCCTAAACTCACGTGACTCTTTGCTGACAATACAGCTTAATGAGGGCAAAATCCATGTGTGGTTACTGGAATAAAAATGCTTCACAGACACTCCTTACAGGAAAAGAGCTTACTGTCAGGTTCCTGAAGTGAATGAATTTCAGATAAATGAGCATCAGAGGGTCTCTGGAAATAAGAAAAGGGAAGGTTTCCTGGGAAATTGACAGAATTATGAAAAGCTGCTGCTTTAAGAACAAGCTCACCTAACAGGAAGAACTCACAGTATATTTAGCTACATAAAAATATAAATTGTTGGCTCGGTGCCTGTGGCTCAATCAGCTAAGGCGCCAGCCACGTACACCCAAGGTGGTGGGTTCGAATCCAGCCCAGGCCCGCCAAACAACAATGATGACCCCAACCAAAAAATAGCCAGGCATTGTGGCAGGCACCTGTGGTCCCAGCTACTTGGGAGGCTGAGGCAGGAGACTCGCTTGAGCCCAGGAGTTGGAGGTTGCTGTGAGCTGAGATGCCACAGCACTCTACCCAGGGGGACAACTTGAGGCTCCTGTCTCAAAAAAAAAATATATATATATATATGTATATATATAAATTGTTTTACTTTAAAAGATCATTAAGAGACTAATCACAAGCTAAAGATATGTATGTTATAAAATGTGGTGACAGAGGTTTAATCTCCTTAGTGTGTAACTCATGCTAGTTAGTAACATCTGGAGGAGATGCAGTTGCCTTTGGACCCTGTGTTTTTTAAATTGCCAAAGAATATGAATAGACAAAACCCAGAGAAATAAATAAAAATGTTTAAAATGCTTTTGGAAGAAAGGTTCGGCATCATTAATAACTCAATACGTTTAAATTTATTTATTTATTTATTTTTGAGACAGAGTCTCACTTTGTCACTTTGGTAGAGTGCTTGGCATCTTAGCTCATAGTAACCTCAAACTCTTGGGTTCAAGTGATTCTTTTGCCTCAGCCTCCCAGGTAGCTGGGACTACAGGCGCCTGCCACAACCCCTGGGTATTTTTAGAGACAGAGTCTTGCTCTTGCTCAAACTGGTCTGCAACCCATAAGCTCAGGCAATCTACCACCTAGGCCTCCCAGAGTGCTGGGATTACAGGTGTGAGCCACTGCACCTGGCAATGAGTTTAAATTAAAAAAAATTTTTTTTGCCTGTCAAATCATGTATCTGTTTATGCAAGAAGTAAATAGGGAACACATATTGTATTCAAGACACCATTGCGTGCGACCCTGGAGTGTCAGTGTGACAAAAGTAGACACAAACCCCACCCTCCTGGTAATGTCATTGTACTATTGGAGACGGACAATAAAACATAAATAAGTAGAATATATAGTCCGTTAGATGATTGATAAGTGCTAGAAAGGACAATCGAGCAACCGAAGAGAGGGGATTGGGGTGGGTATAGCCTTAGATAAGGTGGCCGGGGATGAGTGCATGACAAGTGAGGTCATGCAGGTATCTGGGAATAGGGCTTCTCAGTAGAGATGTAATAAGTGCAAAGGCCCTGGGGCAGACATCTGGGGGGTGCAGGACTCCGCAGGGAAGAACAAGGTAGTCACAGGAGACAAAGTTAATGGAAGGGGGTGGGGCTAGATGGTATAGAGCCCTGAAGTTCATTGTAAGAACTTGGGCTTCAACAAGGAAGAAAACAGAAAGCCACAAAGTTTTTGAGAAAGGACTGTGTAATCTAATGCATCAGTTTGCTTGGGGCTGCCATAGCAAAATACCATAATACGTTGGTGGCTCAAACAACAGAAATTCATTTTTTCACAGTTCAAAAGTCTGAGGTCAAGGCGTTAGAAGGGTCAGTTTCTGTTGAGATCTCTCTTTGGCTCACAGACTCTCTTTGCCTTCTCATGTGGAACAAATCTCTGATGTCTCTTCCCAGTGGGTTAAAGCCCCACCGTTGTAACTTCTTGTAACCTTAGTTACCGTTATAAGGTCTTATGTCCAAATTCACTCACATTCTGAGGTACTGAGAGTTAGGGCTTTAACCTATGAATTTGGTGAAAGGGATCACAATTCAGCCCCTGACGTGTGATTAGCACGTTAACAGGATTGGTTTCACTGCCAGGTTCTATGCTCGGTTTGCAAGGGCAGAAGAGAGAAGACCCCATGGAGGCAGCGTGTAGCCAGGAACTGATGGAGGCTCCAGCTGACAGCTAGCAAGAGGCCGAGGGTTCACTCCAGCTGACAGCTAGCAAGAGGCCGAGGGTTCGCTCCAGCTGACAGCTAGCAAGAGGCGGAGGGTTCACTCCAAAACCACTGGGCAAGGGAAGTGGATCCTCTTGTGAGTCTTCAAATGAGCCATGGCCCATTTTGATCACAACCTCAAGAGTGATCTTAAATCAGAGGCACCCAGGCAAGGTGTGCTCAGTTTCCCAACCCACAGAAATGATAAACTGACAAATGTTTATGGATTCAAGCTGCTAAATTTTAGCAAAATTTGTTACTCAGCAATAGATTGCTAACGTACTACAGGACCTAAAATAGTGCCCTGTAAATATTGGTTGAAAGAATTAGTGAAAAATATGTAGATATATGCAGAGGAAAAAAGGAAGAAAATATTCCAAATCACTGATACTGATTATATCTGGATAGATTTGTATCCTCATGTTTCTGTGGTATGTATCATTCCCATACATTGTTCCAGCTTTTCGTGGTGAACTACATAACAAAGAGATAGAAAATTGCATAAATGAATAGCCTGATGGAATATTACAAAATCAGTACCTATGTAACCACCATCTAGGTCAAGGAATAGAATATTGCTTGTAACTCAGGATTGTGGGATTCTTTCTGAAAATACTTTTCTCTGCATATTCTACCCTTTTGAGTCCATGTATTACCTTTTCAGGAATTATTTCTTTTTTTTGTTTTTTATTGTGGTAAAATACACCATAAGATTGATTCTTTTGGCTTGGTGCCTGTGGCTCAATTGGCTAAGGCACCAGCCACATACACCTAAGGTGGCGGGTTCGAATCCCCAGCCCGGGCCCGCCAAACAACAATGATGGCTGCAACCAAAAAATGGCCGGGCGTTGTGGCGGGCACCTGT
>CAUYQV010174527.1:0-12157 GCA_963574575.1 Galagoides demidoff | reverse complement strand
GTCATGAGGTACAGTGTGCTGTTTTTATATACAATTTGAAATATTTTCATCAAACTGGTTAACATAGCCTTCATGTCATTTTCTTAGTTATTGTGTTAATTACATTTATATTCTACATTTAGAAATATTCACATGTGCCCTTATAAGATGAACCATAGGTGTGATCCCGCCGATCACCCTTCCTCCACCCATCCTCCCCCCTCCTCCCCCCTCCTCCCCCTCCTCTCCCCTCCCTCTCCCCAGAGTCTCACTATGTCACCCTTAGTAAAATGCCATGGCGTCACCAGTACACAGCAACCTCTAACTCTTGGGCTTAAGTGATCGATTCACGTGCCTCAGCCTCCCCAGTAGCTGGGAATATAGGGGCCCACCTCAATGTTTGGCTATTTTTTGGTTGCAGTTATCATTGTTGTTTAGCTGGCCCAAGCTGGGTTTGAACCTGCCAGACTTGGTGTATGTGGCTGGCGCTATAACCACTATGCCACAGGTGCCACACCAAAATTTCTAAAAGTCTCAGAATACTTTTCAAGAACATGTAACAGAGGTTGGCTATAGTGGCTCATGCCTGTAATTCCAGCACTTTGGGAGGAGAAGGTGGGAGGATCGCTTGAGGCCAGGAGTTAGAGACCAACCATGGGCAACACAGTGAGACCTTATCTCCAAAAAAAAAAGCCAAGCATGGTGGTGGGGCACCTCTATTTACAGATACTCAAGTCTCAAATGATTGAGCAGAGGGTCTCTTGAGCCCCAGAGTTTGAGGTTACAGTGAGCTGTGATTAGGCCACTGCCCTATAGCCTGGGTGACAGAGTAAGACCCTGTCTCAAAAAACAAACAAAAACCAAAAACACATAAAATATAAGGAATACACAATCTAAGTGACCAACAATAAACATATGGAATATTGAGGTGTAAAATGACATGGTTGAAATTTTCTTTACATTTTTTGAGAATTAACATAAAAGGAGGAAAGATGAAACAAGAATTTTTCTTGATGAGGGGTACACAGTGGGTTACGGTTCTATTTACTTTTGTGTTTGTTTAAATTTTTCCATAATGAACTGTTTATTGAAAATGGCAATCTTGAAGATACATCACATTTTACTCAAAGTTCTGTTATAATATGATATTGAGGGAACAGACTGAGACACAACTGGCAAACAGAAACATAGATATTAACAGACACTGTTATTTGGTCATTCGACGTGTGTAGATTAAAACAGCTTTAGAGCTTTTTAGAATTATACACCTGCTTAGAATGTAAAGGAAGAGCTGGCTGTATTTGACATTCAGTTGCGATTTAGCATAAACTAATCTAGTTCAATTCCTTCATTTTACACATGAGTAGCTAATGTTAAAATTGACTGCATGCCCTTCCATGGTACTGGTTAGCCTCAGAATTTGGAAAATAACTCCCCCCAATACAGTGTTCTTTTCACAGAAGCACACTAAACTCCTCAAACATAAATTAGACATACTCATAATTTATTCATTGTGTTGTTAACTATTCAGTAAAACTTCTTTTTCTGGGTCCAGGGCATCAAAGAGCTTCATGACAGGGAGAAAAACATCAGCCAGTGGATTTTTCTCACTAGGTCCAGAAAGGAGAACCCACATCAGATGATCTCTGCCTTTAATCAGTCCTTTCCTGCTACCTGTGAAAGATGTTTAAATAGAGACGTGTACAGAGCTACTTAAAGAGATGGGTATAGGAAGAGGAGAAACCCAGGTTTCTGCTTTTGGAAAGTAAACATCAAAATTGGGTACTTAGTTACTACTTTGTCTTAATTCAAGGTACAATATGCAAAGCCTGAAAAATTATTTGAATGTTATATATACACTTTATCCAGCTCTCCAAATGCATATCATATATTTTCAATGTTTTAGAAATAATGAAATTCATCCCATGTGCATGAAAATCAAGTTTAATATGGGATAATTTTTAAAAACTCATCAAAACATGGGGTATACTCTATTATTCCAAAAGGATATTCTTTAAAATTTGAAATTATCAAAGACTGGTTGTCATAAAATGCTTTTCCTGGTTTCCTGTAGTTTATAACAGATACCAATGGTTGTGATGGTGGTTAAAAGGATTTTATCAATTTTTATAAAATTTTCCCTAAAATAATTTATATTATACAGATGTTATAGATATAACAACATTTATTTCCTTCACATTCAATGTGTCCAGAACTTTATGTTAAAAATCAACTCTTCCCACAAACTTACTCTTCTACTTGTCTTCCCCTTTTGGGATTCACTGTCTTACCCTTTTATTTGTTACTAAAGTAGAAACCAATGAGGGACGTAGACTCCTGTTACACCTGTGTCAGCCGACAGTCACCTAGTCTTACTCAGTCTCCTAGTACACCTGGCTTCTGCCTCCCCTCTCTGTGCTGGTTTAGGCCTTTGGCATCTTTCTGCTTTTAGAAAGTTCTAAAACTTTCCTCTGGTTCTCCCTCTGGTTCTGCCCCCATCCATCTCTGCACCCCCATCTTCCTCCTGTGGCCAGTGTACTTTTTCCAACTTTACATGGTGATGCCATCCCCTTCCTCATTGGCTACAAAAGAAAACGTAAATTCCTTAGAACAGGCACCTGGCCTAGTGTTCTCCATGTCTGCCCTTGCCTCCTGCCTTCCCAATCTCACCAAACTTCCCCTTTTGTATTTCCCCTTCCAAATGACGATCTTATTGCTGGAGAAACGCGTTCCTATCTTTTTCTCTTAGGAAATTTCTATTCATCCTTCAAGTCTTTGCTTAAAGATCTCTTTGATAGAGCCATTCCTGGTGTCTTTGATAGGGACCATTCTCTTTCATTCCTATTGTAGGGAAACATGCTTCCACTGGGACAGTCATTAAATTATAATCAGATTGCACATATATATCAATATGTGCAATACATATATATATATGTTACACACGTGTGTGTGACACACGCACACACCACATACCTATATATATATATACCTTCCCCTCCCAGTGAGGTGCTCCTTGGGGCATTACAGTGGCTTTTCATCTTGTATCCCCTGGTGGCTATGCTATGAATATGTGATGTGAATGACCAAATTCAGTTCTTACAGCGGCATGTTAAGAAACCATAATAGCTCTGACCAGGACAGAAATTAGGGCTCAGAACTTCTGCCCATGCTGAAATCACTGGGGAATGCCCTTATCAGCCTAAACATACTAATCACCGGTGAAGGGGGAAGCTGCTCTGACCAAAAGATTTAGTACACACCTTCTGATGAAGAGAAAGAACCATGTGTGGAAAACTTGCAAACTGGAAGAGCACAAAGAAACTGAGCTGACTCGAGAGATGCTGCCACAGGGGCTGGCTGGTTCCCCCATCGTCAAACTTCTCTCAGTCTCAGATTGCTGACGCTATGGCTGTTCTGCAGATGTTAAAGCATCCACAGAATGAGAACCAATACCAAAGAATGACACCAGAGAACCAGAAAAAGAGACATAAGTTTATTTAGAGACTTACCTGCAAGGCACTGGTGGTGGCCAACTGGCTGATTCTCTTCCCTGCTCCTAAAAAGAGCAAGTCATTATACAGGCAAGCACCAGCAAAGAAACAATAACTTGGGGATGTGGTGTGTGTCACCAGGGATGGCAGGGCAGTCTTCCGTGAAGGTCAGCATGCTCTCAGTTATGCTCTGTGAGGGGTGGCCAGTCCCCTGTGGCTTTCTTTGTTTAAACTCTCTTGGCCTCTTTGAGCAGGATTAGAGCCTCCTCAATTAGGATTAGGACCTCCAATTACCCCCTATTTCACATCAGATCACAGGCTCAATCCATGGTCCCACACAATCTGCGCATTATATCTTCTGTGTATAGTCTGGAGATTGGCAGAGCCCAGAATTGCCTCTAAATCCCACAGCCAAGGCAGCAAAGCCGAATAAGAAATCCTACAATGCCAACGTGTCTCTTGCCCCAAGACATAGGCAGATTAGCAAACCAAGAAGATAGCCAGGCTATGGTGAGGACAGACGGACAGGGCTTTAATGTGGATACCAACCCAATTAAGAGCTTGAATAACATCATATTCATTGTCAGGAATTTAAGTACAGCATTCAGTGCTCAGCATAACACATGTTTCACCCTGGGCAGCAATCAAGATGTCCAGGGCCACTCTATCTTACAGCGCCACTTTCCTGACTTGACTTGTTTCTTGTGTTAAGAGGGTCACAGCTAACTTAGTTTCAGTGAGACTTGCCACTGTGCAGGAGGAGGGAACCTGCACCTGAATCTCTGTAGAGATGGTGCTGACACTAGGGGAGAATGTAGTGAGGGGACACCACCGCCATCATGCCATTCTCTCTATGTTCTTTTATGGCAATCCTGCACTGCAGGCCAGTTATCACACAGAACGGAGTGGTGTACCCTGATGCAGAGATGTACATCCAGCTCCATGAACAATGGCCCAACCACTGGGCCAGTAAATGTGGCCAGCCAAGTGTACCACAAACCCAAGGGCCACTTGTGGAATTAAATAGACTGTTATTGAGTTGCTGGAGGCATTGAAAAGACCATATTCACTAACAGCACATAGGGAGAGAGGTAAGCTCCCTATTTGAACAGTGTGATTACAGCATTATTTAGTTTTTTAATGCAGGTCCCCAGCACCTCCCTCTACTTACTCAGCTGTTAGCCAACCAACACCATCCCATGTGAAGGACCCAGGGTGGAGTGCAGGAGGCAAGCCACATCTGTAGTAATCCTAGCTTGCTCCTTGACCATATGTTGCTTCATGTCATTCCATGTGTGCCGTCCAGAGATATCATATGTACCATTGAGATATGTTGGTCCACAGAGTCCTATTAATGGGGTGTATTTTCCATGAAGTCACAGGAACTGTGGTTTAACTGCAGGGCAATGTGCTGGGCCTAGTCCAGGTAGCTGCTAGAAAAGTACTAACGATGGAGCAAAAAATAAATTATGAGAAACTAGAAGGGGCAAATCTCTTGTCTAGTAAGATGCATGCAGCAGCCCAATGCTGAGTTGGCAGGATGCCTAGGTGGGACTCCTCTCTGAGTAGCATAACTTCTGTCCTGTTGGTTGCTGTTTGTCGAAACGGCTAAGGTGCACCGGGGTGTTTTGATTTGCCAAAGGGATAGGAAATAGATCCTCCTATTGATGGGGTCTCCTGTATCATAAGCTCACATTGCCTGTGGCCAGCTCCCAACTATGGCTGGCCACCATCTATGTCTACTTCTTTCCCCCAAGGTGCAAACAAGTGAGTACCTATCTAGACCTCCAGGGCTAGGTAAAAGCCACTGGCCCCTTGCAGTAGGTCTTAGGGTACAAGGAGAGGAGGTTATTTTCTGTTCTCCAAGCAGGCTTGAATGTGGAGTCTACAGAGTGAATTTGCAACCACAGGGGTGATACCATGTCTGTTGGAGCAGAGATCGGCCAGCAGGCCTCTTGGCTTGTGGCTGCTTGCTGAGGGCCCTTAAAGTCTCAGACTTCTACATCTCAGCCTATACATCCATCCCTGAGGTGAGGAATGTTCTGTTAATTTTTTAAGATGACACTGTCAGTTGAGGATACTGGCCACTTGCAAGTTGCATAGTAGATGGAAGTGCTAGATGACATGAAGATTGTCAGCCCATTCCTGAACATGGGTCACTGTAAGTGTGTGTCGCTTCATCTCTCTCAATGTCTGTGGGCATGCCACTCCTATTCCAGAGCTTCTGCACTCCCCTGATGGTCCAGTGCCTGGCCTTTTTGCTACAGAATGCTTGCAGGAGTCCCTTAGCCATATCTACGCATGTTAGGGCACAGTAACCTAACATGCGTAGATAGTAGGACAGCCTTCAGATGAGGAAGAGGACCTATGCAGTCTACCTGTCAGCAGTGAGGGCCACATGTCCTCCTTTTATATACCCTGACATTCTCGATAGGGGTTGAGGCTGCTTCTGCATACACACCACACAATGAGAGCAACCTCCTTATGGGATAGGAGCAAACTCCAGGCTTCACAGTTTCCCAGCATGCTTCAATTTTTTTAATGCAGCCACTCTGTGAGATTGAGCTGGGACATCTTCCAGCTAAAGGACCCACGCCATTGTGTCAGCTTCATCATTTTCTGGCATCTGCAAAGTTGGTGGCTGTGTGCATGGAACACTGTAATGTGTTTTTGGCAGTAAGGTGTCCTCCCACATGTCCTAATCCCAGAGAGGCCAGACATTTATTGCCCAATTCTGGATGTGTCCTTGCTCAATTCATGGGGTTAGACTGCAATACACAGCCCAGCTGCCTGTACACAGTGTGCCAGGTGTGGGCTCCTTCAGCAAGACCATCAAGGCAGCCCTCGTTTGGCCCATTGGCTGCCTCTCCCTGTGCTGTCATCCAACCAAATTGTTTCAGTGGATGTCTGAAAGCTCTCCACCTTGGCAGCTGCCCTCTGTATAACAAGTCTCTTCATGGACAGACCCCAGCCTGGGCCTTACTAGACTGGGGGAGGGGGAGTAGCTGTTCTGGGGACGTAGTAAGGTCTGAGCTTTAAGTGATAGGCCCTAGTACTTGTGGTAGCTCAGAATTCAAAAGTGAAATATTGTGTACGCACTGCTGCTGCAAATAAACAGTCCACTTTTTTAAGTGTGGGCAACTGAGCCACCTCTGACTGTGGGCAGTTAAGTCCTTCAACCAGCCGATAATCAGGTAGATGGTTTCTATGTTGAGAACTAAGCCTCCCGTGGTGGGTTCACCAGCTTGGAGAGCCATGTCACTGGTTGCTAGTTGTTTTTCTACGAGGTTATGCTGTTCTTCCACTCCTTTCCACAGTTGGGACCAAAACCCAAAGGGTCTATGGTTTGCCGTAGACCCCAAGAGTGCCCTTCCTCAGTGACATGAACATCAGGATCATAAATGCCCAGAGCCTCTACCTGCTTTATGGCTTGTTTTGCATTTCAAACACTCTCTGGGGAGTTTCTCCTCAATGTCATTATATTCCTTTCCTAACCTATCTGTATAGGGGCCAGAAATGTTATCCTAAACAGGGATAAACACTTGCCAATACCCTAAGAGGCTGACAAATTCCTATAATTGCTTCACTGTGGTTGGCTGAGGGAAACCCTGTATTTTATCAATCATTGCCTGACAAATGTATTCAGTCTTACCCAACCAGACAACACCCCAAAACTTGAAAGGTAAGCCAGGCCCCTGAACTTTGCTGGAGTTGATGGCCCATGCTTTAGATTCCAAGTTGTAGACAAGGTCTGGTACACACTCCTCTCAGATGGAGGGAGATGTTAATACAATGTAATCAATGTAATAAAACAGGTGTTATCTTATTAGGTAGCACCCATGATGTAGCTAGGTCTTCAGCATAGATTGGACTATGTAGGTGCCCTTGGGGGAGGACAGTGAAGGCCCATTGTCTGCCTTCCTATGACAGAGGACAGTGAAGGTCCATTGCCTACCTTCCCATGTGAAAGCAAGCTGATTTTGGCTTTCAGGGGCTATGTCAGTAATAAAGAAGGCACTGGCCAGGTCTAATACACAGTGATAGCTGCCAAAGTTGCTATTGATGCATTCCACTATTGTGAGTCTGTTGGGGACTGCTACAAAAAGGGAAGATGTGACTTTATTTAATTCTCTATAATCTACTGTTATATGCCAGGTACCATCAGATTTATATACTAGCCATACACCGAGAACTCTAAGGGCTGTGGGCAGGCTGGATTATACAGGCCTTTTCCTATACAGCGATGGTGGCAATTACTTCATTATGATCTCCAAGGAGTCAATATTGCCTGGTAGCAACTACCTTGTGAGGAGGTGTGGCTGCAACAGAGCCATTGCTTGGCACCACCCCTGAGCACTGGTTGCACATCTCAGACCTTCATTGCTCTAACACATAGGTACAACTCTCTAACTATAGTCTGTAAGATATTTCCTAAGAGGATATCCATTCCCAAGATGTATTTGGGGATAGGAGCTATATGCACTGTATACTCCTTAGAGACAGCTGACCAATGACCAAGGTCAAGGAAACTTGCCTCTCATTATTCCCCTACTATAACCATCAATAGTAGTGATGTGTCCCTTAAACTTGGTGTAGTTTCCATAGATTAGAGTACACTCTGTTCCCATATCTACCATGGTGAAGATTCTCCTTGTTCTTCAGGGACCAGTAAGTGGTAACTTCTACGTATAGCCTCTGGTTGCCCTCCAGGGCCTGGACTGGCAGGAGACCTTGCCACCCCCATAGACCTAGGCAGACCAGAACCAAGGCTCCAGTGGAGGACAGATGTTGGTCACTTCAGTTGGGTGTTTGTGGGAGAGGCTGTCTTTTTCATGAATGCTTGGAAATCGGGAGGCTTTTTTGTTTGTTTTAAAGTGGTGCCTGTCCAGTCCATCATTCTCATGGCTGGTTTTGATTTTAATGCTAGCAGAAGTGGTTGAAATAATTTTTCCTTTAGCAGCTGTTTCCAAAGGCCCATTAATATCAGGTGGCTGTTTACTGATATTACATTTGCTTATAGGTGACTTTTTTTTTTTTAAGGAAGGGAGGACCTAAGGAAAGGAACTAAGCTTACTTTACAGGTAAGTTTCATCAGGTTCTTGGGGGTCTTTTACTTCTACCATATTGTCGACCGCTATATGGACACTATTTTTCTGTCTCAACCATTCAGTTTTGTGTAAATTTGCCACCAATTGGGCTATGATCTGTACCAGTTGTCCCACCACAGGACTCAAAACTGCAACCAGCAAGCTACAGTATTGTGAGGGGGCAGTCTGCAGGACAGCCTCCTGCATGGTAGCCAAGAAGGTGTCTACACGGGGTCCCTGAAACTCTTGATTATAAATAGCACTTCTCATTCCCAGTTCCTGCAGGTAGGCTTGTAACTCCTCCACTGGTCCTCAGGTTCTATTAGGCAAAGGAATGGTGCTAGTGCTGACAGAATTTCTTTTTGCAATAAGTCTTTGGTCTTGGAGATTGGAAGAATGAACACATACAGATCAGTGATAAGATGGGATTTTATTACATAGAAAGGAATTCAGAAGGAAAGAAAGGTACCAGAGCCTTAGGCAGAGGGGCAAGACCCAAGTGGGAAGTCCCTTTGGTTCTTTTGTCTAAAGTGTTATATACTGTTTTGTAAATAGGGAGGTCTTGAGAATTACATTTGGCCAGGACTTGACAGATGGTAAGACACTTTTTCATTGTTGACTAGTGAATGAATGAGTATATTAACAAATGAATGTAGTCCTTCCAGTTTTAGGCAAAAGTGGCAGGGAGTCTACTTCAGAAGAGCCCAGCTTACATGAAATACTGGAAAAACTGCTTTTCTCCTGTCTTACCTATATTCGGAGTGCAGTTTGGAGAAAAAGTCTGTTTAGGCCTAGGAAGCTCGATCCTTGTCCAGCCCTGAATTACTAGCATCTTTCCAGATATCTCCACATGCTGCCATCAACCAGAGCAGAGAAGTGCTGGTATAACAGCTTAGTATATAGTCTTGCAGGGTCTTACAATTACATAGATTAAACTCCACCATTTTTATTACATAGAACCTCCAAAAGATTTTATTAACGTATTTGTAGTCAATAAAAAACTCTAACACAGGTTGTGTAAGGCACAGTCAACAGTGCTGTTAATAGCAGATGTAAATATTCCTGTCACTGGTGGGGGAAATATATTATAAATTAGAACCTTAGGTTTATAAGAATTTAGGTAATCTAATCCTTAAGAGCCTATAATGAATCCAATGCCAAATCAGATTTCCAGACTTGCAAAACATTAAGTCTGATACCACAATGCTGTGCCCATATCAAATTTGTCTTCTAGGATATCTCCAAGAGGAAACCTATGATGTCCTGCTCTCTACACAACCAGTGTCCTTTAGGCATACTTCTATTATTATACATATAGCAATTATTTAGAAATACCTATTTGCTTCCTGGCTCCCCCACTAGAATATAAACTTCTTATAGCCAAGACAATATTTTATGACCTTAACTCATAAAATACTTAATGGATTTTTTTTAATTAAAAGATCAAAACTATACTGAGAAAGTTTCTCATGTTTTTGATTGGTAAAAATCAAAAAGTTTATCAACACTCTATTGTGAGACTATGAGAAATGACCACTGCTGCTGGGAGTGTAAAGTGTCATAATACTTACATTCTTTGATTCTGCAATATTACTTCCAGAAATTATCTTTCATCCTGTGCATAATAAGTGTATTATTCATTACAGCATTGTTTAATGTAAAAAAGTTAAGAAACCTAAATTCTGTCAATAGGGGATTAGTTACATAAATGAAGCAGCCATGTAATGGAATGTCATGCCACTTAAAAAAATAAAGGAAGGAATAAAAAAAAAACTGTAACGGCCTGATAGAGAATTACCTTAAAAATGTATTAATAGGAGAGAAAGATGAGGTACTAACTAAGAAATGATGTATGTAGTATAAGAACATGCTACAAAATGATTCTATTATGTATGAAATACTTCTAGAAGGAAAACTAAACTGGGGATACTGACTGCAGACAGGAAAAAGAACAGGTAAGAGAGCAGAGAGAGATTAGTCACTAGATCGACCCTTTTATACCTATGCATTTAAAATGTATTATCTATTACAAAGTAATTAAAACAAAATTGTAAAACACAACTGTATACCAATACATTACTCATCTCTAAGTGGCAAATCTTACCAGCAGTGGCCGACATGCAGACATAGTTCTCATTTCACTACCTACAGTGCGCCATGGAACATAACGCACTCCTGGAACATGAGATCTTCAGGGATCACACATTTTGTCTTTTTCATGGAAGTGTTTTCTGATAAAATGCATCTGTTCTTTGTGGCTAAGTTTATTGTTCTTTTCTCCATTTATACAATATCTTCACATCTTCATCACAGACTCTGTATTCCTATTTTAGGATCTTTATATACTGTTACAGTTCATTTAGTAAAAAGAAAAAAAAGTTTTTATGCAAGTAAAGCTTAACACCACTGCCTTTGAGATAGAGTTCTTACTGTTGCCTGAGTTAAGCACAGTAGCATCATAGCTCACAGCTCCTGGGTTTAAGGGATCCTCTTGCCTCAGCCTCCCAAGTAGCCAGGACAACATGTGTGTGCCACCACTCTCTAGTAATTTTTTTATATTTTGTAGAGACAGAGTCTCCCTCTTGCTTTGGCTGGTCTGGAATTTCTAGCTTTGAGCAGAATTCTCACCTTGGCCTCTCAAAGTGCTAGGATTACAGGTGTGAGCCACCACATTCAGTCAACACAACTACTTTCAAGTGTACCAAACAAATAATAGAACAATAATGGTCTTATGTAATTTAAGACCTCCTTTATCCAGGAGATTTTTAAAAACATGTGACACTGAGCAGTCATCAATTTCTCAACTCAGGTTCTCCACTAGAGCATTCAAATTAAACAAATGGAAGCCAGAATAATAAATGGTGCCAATTTTATTTCTTTCTTTACAGAAATATCTTAAGAGGGACATCAAGTAAACGTAAAAAATAGAATAGGCCAAATATCAACAGCTGAATGTATTAAAAATGTAATGCTCACCTGAGAAGAACACCCCAAAATGGTCTGAAGGCCTAAACAGGTGTTTTTTTCATCTTCAGGGGTATCCATAAACATGCTAAAAAGCAAAAACTGCATTATTTGCCACTAGTTTTTAAAAGGTAAACATAACCAGAATAGTGAATTTTATAACCCTCCAGGAGGAACCTAAATTAAATCTTTTTTTTTTTTTTTTTTTTTTTTTGAGACAGAGTCTCAAGCTATCCCCCTGGGTAGAGTGCCATGGCATCACAGCTCACAGGAACCTCCAACTCCTGGGCTCAAGCCAGTCTCTTGCCTCTGCCTCCCAAGTAGCTAGGACCACAGGCGCCCGCCACAACACCCGGCCATTTTTTGGTTGCAGCCATCATTGTTGTTTTGGTAGGCCCAGGGTGGATTCGAACCTGCCACCTTAGGTGTATGTGGCTGGACCTTAGCCACTTGAGCCACAGGCGCCGAGCCATTAAATCTTACAAAGATACAACTGCATAAAAACACATCTGCCGTGCACACACTCACCCGGGGAAAGCCTCTTCTATAATTTCCGTCTTCTGTAAAAAGTAAAAACGTAAACAAAGTGAATTTTAACAAGAAGCCTCCCTTAGCGAAATACTACAATGTAACATA
>CAUYQV010174518.1:0-10527 GCA_963574575.1 Galagoides demidoff | reverse complement strand
ACCTCCTTCATGTTTACATGGATAGAGCTAGAAAATATTCTTCTTAGCAAAGTATCCCAAGAATGGAAGAAAAAGTATCCAATGTACTCAGCCCTACTGTAAAACTAATGTATAGCTTTCATAGGAAAGCTATAACCCAATTTTAGCCCAGGAATAGGGGGAGAAGGGAGAGGGAAGGGAGGGGGAGAATGGGTGGAGGGAGGGTGTTTGGTGGGACCATGCCTATGGCTCATCCCATAAGGGTACATGTGAATCTTTCTAATTATAGAATATAAATGTCTTAACACAATACCTAAGAAAAAGACATGAAGGCTTGTTTAACCAGTTGGATGAAAGTATTTCAAATTGTATACAGAAACAGTATACTATACCTCATGATAGTATTAATAATGTACACTGCTATGATTTAATTTAAAAAAAAAACAACAAATTTTAAATGCTATAATTTCTTTTGAGGTTGATAATGTACAATAGTGTACTACAGGTCTTAAGTATTAATAAGGTTAAAAAAAAAAGACAAATTGTTGATGTTTGGCTCCAATCCACTGTTTCTTAAATGAATTCACCTAGTTTATCTCATCCCTGCCATCTGGAAGAAAGCCACTGGATATTTGCCTCAAGGACTTTGAAGTAAATAAAAAACATTTTATTAAAACATAGCTTTTTATTTAAAGTGGTGTCTAGTAGCCCCCCTTAAGGTAGGTCTAGCCCCTGAAATGCTTATCCCCGCAAGTGAGCACACGCAGGAGCCACGCAGGAGGGTGGTAGTCAACACAGTGATAAACCCGAGAGAATTTTTCTAACTAAAAAGCCTGAGGGAATGAAACTGAAAAATAAAATTGATAGCTTACACGGCCTTATGCCTGTAATTAGGTAGGAGACACACTCTGCCCTCTGTTTCCTAAATTCAAGATCTATATCAATAGAAAACACGATCGACGGTCTCTCCCGGAGTGTGCCACTTACTGAGGCCAAGTGTTGACCTTAACCCCTTCCCATTCCATCCTTCGGTGTAAACTTGTTCTTTATACTCAGTAAAAATCTGCAACATCAAGGAAGAGAACGTAGACGGAAAGGAGTAAACGATGGTAACTCGTTATGCCCTGGGAGGGTAATAATCACTGACCCGACCACTTAGCTCCCTCCAGTCCAGGTGTTCAGGGTAGAAGCTTCACGGGCGCCTTGCCATAGAATTCACACCACCAACCTGAGAAACCGGTGATTAGACAACTGATTCAGTGAAGTTAAAAAACTTGTTAGAAGCTATAAAATGAGGAAGTGATCCAGTGGAGACTCAAAACTAGATCTCTCTGAATTCTCATCAGACTTTGCTAATTTTAGTTGGGGCAGTCCCAGGGAGCTTTTCCTCCCTCAGGCAACAGTGAAGCAAGTGGTGGCAGAAGCGCTGAAAGAACTGACTGATATAAAAATATATTTAATAAAGAAGGTTTCTTTTACAATCTAGAGCCTCAATTCTTTTTTTAGTTGGCCATCAGAGTTGACTAGCATTGCAATGAACAGATAACAAGATCAAGGTTATTCTTATGCATCCTCTGTTGGCCAACACAGACCCCAGATAGAGCCCTCACCTTCCTAGGGAAGTCATGCAAACGCCCAAGGTCTGTGATTTACTGTCATGGCACAGTGGTAAGAGAACACCTTCTTAAAGATTCAGAAATTCTTAAAAATGATTGCCTCTAAGAATTAGAAGGAAACTGTGGAACCCTGTTGGACATCTTTAATAGGAAATGAGAAGGAATGATTTCTATGAAACATAAACAAAAATCATGTGGAAAGTATAGGTAAAGATAGAAAGCCCACAGAATGTTGTGAAAAGAGAGATAACCTAGAAATGTTTGCAGAGAAACTCAAAGTGCTATTGTGGAATTGACACTGACAAATTGTATCAATGTTGTAGAAGAAAATATCTGAGTTACTCTGCCAGAGAGTCACTCTTCCAGAATATATAAGGGAAAAAAAAAGAAATTAAAACAATGACAGGGAATAAGACACATGAGGAGCAGACAGCAAAGATTTAATCTATGGGGTGTCAGCGTCCCTGAAGATAATACCAAAATAACCATAGAAGGGGTAATACAAAATCGATTTATGCATGAATCTTTATAGAATTCCGGAGACACTTTAAAATAATATGCAAGAAAAAAATGAAAATAGACCTACATCTAGAAAATACTTGAAACATCTTCAATTTTAATGATCAATTAAAGCAATTCATAGGCATTCATGTAGAAAATTCTGCTTATCCCAAGAACACAAATCATCCTGAATTTAGTCTTTTCCTTTACAACAAATACCAAAATTCGGTAGAGAAAGATTTATAATCTTGACACAGAAAACTTTTACAATTCAATACCTATCATATAAGGAAGAGATGGGTTTTAAATATGAACTCAATGATAAACATTTCACTTATACTAAGGTTAAGACAAAATGCCTTTGCATACTTTTCCAAAAAATTATTTGGAATCACGTTCCAGTTGGCTATGAAAATTCCCTTGAAGTATAACAATTCAAGACTTTGGAAGATTAAACAGCTGAGTAGATTTTTCAGTGTTGTTTCTAAAGTGTTGAAAGGAAGTACAGTGTAGGTTAAGGTTGTCTCTGAATGCTGGGATCAGGTGACATTTTCATATTTTCATTCTTTCAAATTATTTTCAAATCTCTGTAATAATTCAATTTATTTTAAATTGCAAAATAAAATCTCACATTGAAAAGAAAAAAATAAACTACAAAAATCTCAAATCCCAAAAATGATAGGTAAAAATAAAGTAGTTGTAGATTACAACTAGTCCCATAATAATTCTGGTGAAGCTGGTTTCCTTTCCCCAGTTTTTACCCAGTGTAGTAGATGTGCTTCTGTGGCCCTGTGGCAGACAAGAATCTGAAGATGCCTCCTCAAGATGCCTAGGAGAAGGACTTATCTACCACTCTGTCTTTACCAAGCAAACACAAACAACGTGCCCTTACATTAATCTGAAACAACAACAAAAAATAAAGATCAGATAGGTGTAGGTATTGCAAGAAGGAACTTGAAGATGTAATCAAGGTTACTGATCACATGACTTTAAGACAGGAGGATTTGTATGGATTATCTGGGTGGGCCCAGCACATTCACTGGAGTTAGTTATTTATTTACTTATGTTACTGTTTGGGTTTCATTGAGGGCACAAAGAATTAGGTTACACTGATTGCATTTGTTAGATAAAGTCTCTCTTATGCTTGTGTCCCACCCCCAAGAGGTGTGCCATACATGGTGAGTACTTTAAGGATGAAAGAGAATGGCAGAAGAGGAAAGCAAATGGACTAGTCCAAAGCAGGGAAAAGCAGGAGAAGTAGGATTAGGGATTTCTCCCCATCTTTGTAGCCTTTAAGATGGAGGGAATCACAGCCAAGGAATATGGGTAGGCTTAAGATGAGAACAACCCCTGGCCCACATAGGGACCTTCGTCCTCCAGCTGCACCAAGCTAACATGCACAAATCAACTCATTGGAGTCTGGGAGCAGAGTCTGGGAGCAAAGTATCTCCAGAGCATCCAGATAAATGTACTTAGACTTTTGGCTTAAACAAGGCTGCTGGAAGACTCTGTAGGAGCTCATAGTCACAGGCTTTATTCAGTCTTTCTCCTAAACCTTACATCTACACTACCTTTTACGAGCCTTGCTAAAGAATTTAAAGATGAGTTGCTAAGATAGGCGAAAGAGTCATTTCAACATTGCACCTTGATCTAAAATTACAACTTTTCCTGGAAAAATCATGTGCATCATAGGCTTTAACATTTTGGATGAGCAAATCTCTTATTGTCTCTTTAGAACTAATACATATGCATTATCATGGGCCTATTTCAGGGGCCAACTTTGGTTATTATAGCTATTCTACTAGCAACTGGGAACTGGGATTGCATGGCCTTTAATTTCTGGAAGTCTCTAATTCTCTGGAAAGTGACATTTTACTTGTTGTATGATAATCAGTAAATAGAAAAAATACAGATGTCTATTGAAAACAAAAGTTATTAATATATTAACATTTATTTCCAGTGACAAATGTCTTTGTTTTCCAAAATTCATATCTAAGTTGCTTAAAAAATTATAATCCCAGTATACATAGAATGTTATTTAACTATACAGTAATTCATGTACTGTGAAAATAGATGATTGACTAGAAAAAGTTAAAAATGTAGTAAATAAATTGGTCCCATAAGGAAATGCTTATTTTTTCTTGGATTCAGCCATTACATTCCTTTAATATGTTAAAATCAGCTGATCATAAAAATGGAGGAACTAGATTCAGACTAATATAATTAACCAATTACATTGGTGTCTGTTGAGCTTAGCTTATAATACTAGAGTTAAATAAAATTATCATATGTTTCACACGTTTTTCACAAGTAACCACAAAATTATCACTTGTTTCAATAGATTTTCACAAGTTCACAAGTTCTCATTTGTGTATGTAAATTTTCAGTGTGTTAAGGTTAACTAGACAGAACCTATTCCAAGCTCCTACTTTAAAGTGTATATTTCCAGGTAATAATTTGATTCTGAATGCAACTATCAGGGTTCTTATCTGAAAGACAACAACACAGACATATTTTCAATTAGTTCTATAAATTACTTTGAGTGATTAGAATAGCTCCTCAGTTGTCTGTTCTGTTGTCACTGGCCGAGGAAGGAGATTGAGACTCTAAAGAGAATCCAGATACCAGGAAACATCTTCACATTGAGAAAGGCCCATGTTATTCTTTTATTATTATTATTATTTTCTAACATTGAAAGAATATTTATTTATTTATTTTATTTCAGATCAATGTGGGAGTACAAAGAATTAGGATACAATGTTTGCGTTTGTTAGGTATAGTCCCTATTGTGTAGTTGTGTCCCATCTTCAAGAGGTGTGCCATATACCCCCTACATTGTGACCATTAAGTGGGAGCACACCAATCCCCTCCTTTCTCCCCTCTCTCCTCTCCCTCCTTTCCTCTTCTTCCATCTTGAATTGTATTGAGTTTTGCTCTGGTGTGGGCATGTATTAAATCACTGCCTTCATAGTAGTATTGAGTACATCAAATACTTTTCTATGATGAATGCATTTTGACTCCATCCAGCTTAATATAAAAGGTGTAAAGTCTCCATCTTTTTATAGCAGAGAGTATTGTATGGCATACACACACCAGTTTGTTAATCCACTCCTGGTTTGATGGGCATTTAGGTTGTTTCCCCATCTTGACAATTGTAAATTGAGCTGCTGCAATAAATAATTTAGTGCAAATGTCCTTATGATCAAATGACATTTTTTTTTTCTTCTGAGTAGATGCCTAATATTGGGATTGTGTAATGAAATGGGAGGTCTAATTTGAGTTCTCTGAGACTTCTCCATACTTCTTTCCAAAGAGGCTGCATTAGTTTGCAGTCCAAATAACAGTGTAAATGTGTACCCTTCTCTCCACATCTACACCAGCATCTACAAATTTGAGACCTTGTGATGTAGGCTATTCTCACTGGAATTACATGATATCTCAGGGTGGTTTTTATTTGCATTTCTCTGATGATCAGGTACAATGAGCATTTTTTCAAATATTTGTTAGTCATTCGTCTATCTTCCTCAGAGAAGGTTGTATTCATATCTCTTGCCTGGTGATAGATGAAATTGCTTACTCTTTTATCATTGATTAATTTGAATTCTCTAAAGATTATAGTTATCAACCCTTTGTCAAATTAATAAGATATCTTTTCCCATTCTAAAGGTTGCCCATGTGCTTTGATTATTGAGTAGTTAGCTGTGCAGAAGCTTTCCAGCTTAATCACATGTTATCCTTTTACTCATCTTAGCTTTCTTCCTGTACCTCACTAGACATGATTCTGGTATTGAGTCAGATTTGAGGTCTGAGTGGCCAGAGTTGATTTTAACATTATTACATATTAAAAACAGTATGTGTGTGACACTGCCTGGAGTCAAGCAGCAATAGGCATGAGGCATATTTGATTCAAATTTCAACCAAGTTTGAGAGGGAATGAATAAATACTGGTCAAGAGGGACAATGTAGCATCTCTCCCATGGAAGAAAGAACTGGAGACTAATATTTTCAAACTTACACAGGGAAAGTGAGCAGATTTGCAGTTGTAAGGTGTGGTCCTGGGTGGAAGAAATTGACATCATGAGACTTGTGTTCATCAGACCCTTTTGCTTCCATGTCTTAGTTCCTGCTTGCCGTGAAGGATTTGGGATAACCCAAATACTAGGCTATGGTTGTCAGAACCCTACTCACTAAAAAATAAAAACAAATAATTTTTTTTTCAAAAAAAATGGGCAATGACATTTTTTAAAGGATTTTATTCTAAGGATAAAATATGAAAGAAAACACTCCTGGAGGATGAAAAACCTTCCAATATTAAAAATTTATATGGATCCTGCATATGGCAGTCTTTGGTGAAAATAGAGAAGATAAGGAAAAGTTGCTATTAGACATTTTTATTTGATATTGTGACAATGACTTACATAATAAAACTTCTTAGACTTCTGATTTACATTCTTTATAAGAAAGTCAAGACTTTTAGAAACTACTGAAATAGGTAAATTTTCTCATAAGTCAATGGATCTGTTTTGAAAAATCTCGTGACAGCTATTTTGTCGTTGTTGTTTCCTAACAGCAATGCTTCTAGAGCCATCTAAATTCTAAAATTTGAAACTCAGTGATACATTTGCCATTCTATTATGGAGCTAACATTAAATGACTAGCTAACTTAAGTATTTGTTGTACTTCTTTGGATCACCAGAAACAATTAGGGGATGTTTTCATTGCTACCAATGTTCTATTCAGAAATAAATGATTCTTTTTCTAAAGTATATGCAACCTAGTTCTTTTCAACTATGTACAGAACTGCTCCACTTAAGGTTACTTGGTTTATCCAAATATTAATCTTTTCTTCCACAGAGGTCTGAAATACACGTAATTATACTCTTCCCACTATGTCTTGCTCAAGATATATAAACTCAGGGTGGAATTCATTAATGAGTTTCTGTCCAGTTGCTCAGTTTTCCTTTTTACTTGTAGGAAGCTGGCATTACTATTCCATTCACTTTAAGGTGAATGAGTACGTAACTCTCATTGCTGTATCATATCTAGCAGTATATTAATCAGCAATAGAACAGACAAAAATGGCTCTCTCCCAAATTAGTACCTCCGAAGTATAGATAGTTACATTGCAACTTTTTCCATGTAATGACAGAAAAAAATCTTATTAACTGGTTTCGGATACTGTTTTCTATTCCTTGTCCAATGATCACCTAATATAAATCATTTACTCTTTTATTTCAGATTAATAAAAGGGTACACACAATTAGGTTATAATGTTCGCCTTTGTAAGGTAAAGTCCAAGTTGTAGTTGTGAACTTCACCCAGGCAATGAGCTATTTTTTCACCTGTACATTGTACCCGTTAGGTGGGAACATAACAAACCCTACTACTCTGCTTCCTTCTTGAATTTAATTGAGCTTTCCCTCTCATGTGTGATGTGTTTTGATCTATAAATTTCAATTTAGTAATACTGAGTACCTGGAATTCCTTGATTTCCATTCTTGTGATACTTTTCTCAGGAAAGTGTTCTTCAAATCCATCCAAGTTGTAACAAAAGGTACAAAATCTCCATCTTTGCATGGCTGAGTAGCATTCCATGGCATACATATACCACGGTTTATTAATCCATTCATGTGCTGAAGGCACTTGTGCTGTTTCTATATCTTTGCAATCATAAATTGGGCTGCCATAAACATTCAAGTGCAAACGACCTTATAGTAATGTGACTTATTTTCTTATGAGTAGATCCTAGTAATGGGATTGCAGGATCCAATGGAAGATCTATTTTTTTACTTGTTTTAAACTAATATGTAAGGAGACTTATAATGATAGGTTTCATTTTTATTTTAATTTTTTAGTTTGGTGATCATAGTAGATGCTCATGCAATTGTAAAAAATACTACAGGGAAATCTATGATCTCTGTATCCTTACCCAGTTTCCTCCATAGTAAGATCTTCCATAACTATTGTGCAACACCAGAACCATTGATACAGTCAAGACACAGAAGATCTTCATCACCACAAGGATTCCTCATGTTCTCTTCTTATGCTCACACCTGCTTCCCAACCATTTCTACCTCCTTCTTTACTCCTAGCAAGCACTCATCTGTACTCCATTTCTATAATTTTGTCATATAAAGAATATTGTCTATATGAAATCATATATAAATGTAACCTTTTGGAAATGAATTTTTTTCATTCAGTATTACTTTTTAGCATTTCATCAAAGTCATGTGTATTTATACTTCATTCATTTTCATTGCGGGGTAGTATTCTATGGCATGAGTGTACCATAATTTGTTTAAATAGTCACCCATTAATGGACATCAGAGTTGTAAATAATTTAGAGTTATTACATATAAAGTTATTAAAGACATGCAGGTACAGTCTTTTGTGTGAACATAAGCTTTCATTTTTATTTTATTTTATTTTATTTTGAGACAGATTCTCACTTTGTTGCCCTTGGTAGAGTTCTGTGGCACCACAGCTCACAGCAACCTCAAACTGTGGGGCTTTGGCAAATCTCTTGCCTTAGTCTCTCAAGTAGCTGGGACTACAGGTACCCACCATAATGCCCAGCTATTTTTCAGTTGCAGTTGTCATTTTTGTTTTAGCAGGCTTGAACTGGGCTCGAACCTGCCAGCCTCAGTGTATGTGGCTGGCGCCCTACTCACTGAGCACCTGTAGGTGCTGAGTGAGCCTTCATTTAGTTAGTAAATGTCCAGGAGTGTAGTTGGCGGGCTTCATAATTTACACTTAGATTTTAAGAAAAACGTTAGTATGTTTATTAGAATATCTATATCATTTTATAGTCTCACGAACAGTGTATAAACAATTTGATTTATCTGAACCCTTATTAGCATTTCTATTGCCACTAATTTGTTTTTATTTTAGCCATTCTGATAGGTTGTTATTGGTATGTTATTGGTATGTTATTGAAGTTTTAATTTGTGTTTCCCTAAAGACTAATTATGTTGAATATTCTTTCATGTGCCTATTTTCAACCTGTATATCTTTTTGGTTAAATATATCTTCATGTATTATGCTCATGATCCAATTAAATCATTTTCCTTTTAATTGTTTAGTTTTGGGAGGACAGGCTTGAGTTTTAAAAATTAGTTCTATGAATTATTGAGCCATACTTAGTTTCTGACTGGAATAAAAATCACTTATGTGAGGTTAAAAAAAAATCAAAAATGCTAAAACTTACAAAACATTACAAAAAAGAATAACTCTGATTCGGGTGGCACATATGGGAAGAGTACTTAGCAATAACCAAATGCTATAAATAACTAAGTAGATGTGTATGAGACAAAAAATATCAACTCAGTTATGAAGTCGCTGGGGACATTTTGTCAAAAACTTTTCTAAGGTCATAAAAGGAATATATATATATATATATATATATATATATATAATTTATAGAAAATTTTAAAAACACATAAAGAAGATAAGAAGGGAAAAAATTTACCAACATCTCTATCACACAAAGATGGCCACCACCAATATTGCTTTGCTTTATTTATTCCAGTTTTACTTTTGTATATAGTATACTTTGTACCCATAAATTATTATGTATGCTATATAAAATTTTGCATGCTCTTTAGTTCTATAACTTAAATTGTGACATTTTCATGCCTTTAAATATTTTGTTTAAAATAATGACTTATTTGGCCACTAATCTAGTTTTAAATCTACTTTGAACACTTGGAATTTTAATGAATAAAGTATCCCCCTTTCACACTTAGATCTCCAATCTGTAGCAAAGTCTTTTATTTTTATATGGGGTGAAGCATCAAAATTTACTTGTTTATCATATGGTTATCCAATTGGCCATCCTTCTCTCAATTCCAGTTCTTAAATCAGTCGAGCATAGAAGTGTTGGCTTATTTCTAGACTGTATAATTCCATTGATCTCTGTCTACCTTTGAGCCAGTATTACACTGCCTCATTACCATGGTAGTCAGTCCTATTTGGTGACTTAAATCCTCCCACTTTGTCTTCATGAAGGGTGGCTTATTTATAAATTTTAGAATCAACTATTAAATTTCTACCAAAAATACAGGAGATTTTGACTTGAACCTTACCTGTAGATCAATTTGGAAAGATTGAAATGTTTAAAACTTCAAGTGTTCAAATGACTAATATGGGTATATCTATTTATTTAGATATTCATTAACTGGTCTCAGTAGCATTTTATTGTTTTTAATATAGAGGTCCTGCCCAATTTTTATGAGATTTTTTTCTCTAAATATTTGATAAGTTTTTATGTTGTAACAAATAATTTATTTTGGAATTTTATTTTCTATTGGTTTTTTAAAGGCATCTAGACATTTAATTTTCCTATTTTTTTAGTGACTTTGCTAACATTTTGAAATTAGCACTATTACTTAAATATTTTTTTTCAGACATTCTACTTACACAATTATGCAAT
>CAUYQV010174516.1:0-20993 GCA_963574575.1 Galagoides demidoff | reverse complement strand
GCTCAAGCGAGTCTCCTGCCTCCACCTCCCAAGTAGCTGGGACCACAGGCGCCTGCCACAACGCCCGGCCATTTTTTGGTTGCAGCCATCATTGTTGTTTGGCGGGTCCGGGCTGGGGATTCGAACCCGCCACCTTAGGTGTACGTGGCTGGCGCCTTAGCTGGTTGAGCCACAGGCGCCGAGCCCGGACACTGACTTTTCTGTGTTCCATTTCCATTTAGGAGGACCCTTGTTGATTACATTGAGCCTCCCTGGATGATACAAGATAATCTCCCTGTTTCAAGGTCAGCTGACTAGCAACCTTCGTTACATATGTTTCCTTAATTCCCCTTTGTCACATAACCTAATGCATTCATAGGTTCTGTGGAAATCCTTAGAAGGCTATTAGTCTGCCAGCCACACCTGCCTATGTTTAGGACCGTTTCTAATTCTTGAGGTGTTAGCCTCTTCATCCAAGGGCTAACAATGCTGGACACTTGTTTTTCTAGGCCCAGCGGGGAGGGGAGGGATCTTGCTTCAGCCCATCAGTGCTGTCCACAGCAGGCAGACTTGGGCTTGAGACACCCAAGAAGCAAGGGATGGGACTCATGAATAAAGCATGGGGCATTTTCCTGGCTACTGGTTCTTTGGCCCTCTCAGTGGTTCTGTGAGCCTCACATCACTTTCTTCCCTTCCATATTTCTTTGTATTTTTTAATATTTTTAATGTACTTCTTTGATACTCACCTATAATTGTCTATTGTTGCTTAGAGCTATGAGTCCTAAATGACACAGAAACCTATCAGCTGTGTGACCTTGGGCAAGACACTGAACTTCTCTGGCCTCACTTTTGTTATATAATACAAATCTCGAGAGTTTGGGGGAGGGCAAATGAGATAAAGTATAAAGAGTTTGTAAAAGGCTTGGCACCTGAGGAACATTTAACAAACGGTAGGGAAAGGAGGAGAACGGAATACCTGTGCCCTGTGTTGACAGTTGCAGTGTCTATGCAGCAGTGAATGGGCACATGTAAGTGGGAATGATGTATTTCGTTTCAGAGTCGTTTGTACATTTGGAAAAGCACCAACTGCCATTCAGAGGTTACTTATAAACCTGTGCCATAAATAAACACAATTGATTAAGACAGAACTATAAAAAGAAAAAGGTGGGCAGTGCCTGTGGCTCAAAGGAGTAGGGCGCTGGCTCCATATGCTGGAGGTGGCAGGTTCAAACCCAGCCCTGGCCAAAAAAAACTGCAAAAAAAAAAAAAAAAAAAAAAAGAGAGAGAAAAAGCTAGTCAGACAATCCATAATGGGAGAAGTCTAGTAACTAGGTTAGTACCATGTAGCCAGAGAATCTGCAGAGAACTACCTGGTCTTCTGGCTCTTTGGGGACCACAGAGTGGGATGAGGTGGAGGACCAGTCCCAAAGGAGCCAGAGGTGCTCACACACATTCCTAACCCAAACTGAGAGTTTTCTGTAGAGACACACAGGCCTTAATTAACACACCACCCTCTTGAGAGTGATCCAAATATGATTTCTTGGATATGATTGTCACACAAGGTCAAATAATGTGACTGTCAAGAAGTCTCCATTGAGATGGCATCTTTCAAAATTGCTAACTGGCAGAGCAAACTTATTTGAGTTGATTGATCACTTAGTAGCACTGCCTCTATTCTTCCAAGTGCAAAACAAGGGTAGGGAGGGTGCATGCAAGCAATAGCTAACATTTATCAAGTGCTCACCATAGGCCAGTGCTGGCCTAAGGCTTCCCGTGTGTTATTTCACGACAGTCTGCGTCGTGGTATCATGATTAGATAGATACCTGCGTCTTCTGGAAATGGATGCTGAGAGGGAGTCAGGAATGTAAAAGGGTACTGAGAAGTAACACCTATGAAGTTGGGGGGTGGGGGGAAGGCAAGATTAGGCAGGAAAGTGCAGAACTGGAGAAGTCTCCTCCAGTCCAACGGGGAGTTCCAGAGAGATTGCCCACTCAAGGGGTACTGTGTTGGGTGAAAACAGCTGGGTCTGAGTAACCCCAACCTTGCTTAGTCGCTAGCCAGCGCCTGCCCTGAGAATGGCCTGGTTTCAGCCCCTTAGTTGAGGCAGACCCTGAGGGCCTTTGGAACTGCCCTCGGCAACTGTACTCTGTACTCCTCCGAGTCCACCAAAGCGCTGTCAGTTTCATCGTACACGTGGAGCCCGGGAAGCACCGCCCAGTTCAGGCACATGTCTGCACATGCGCAGCTGGGTGACTTGGAGGCTGAGGTCTGAACCCTGACGGCACCTTCAGACCCTCTCGAGAGCCTCACTGAGGTGTTAGGAAGATGAAAAGAGATAAGGCGCTGGAACGTTCTTTGTAAAGAATAAAGGGGCATAAATGTTCAAAGGATTAGACAAGTGGATATTAAAGAACAATAAGCAATATCCTATTTATTAATTTTCCTCAATTTGCCCTGCCTGCTCTGTGATACATTCCACTCCAGTTCCCGGAGAGGCATGAAGCCAGGCTTTTTACAGCATATGAAAAGTATTAATAATTTGGTATGGTCTTAATTCATTTCATGATTCAGTTCTGCTGAATCTACAGAGACTGCTTCCAGCCTAGTAATTATAAAAGGTGCTTCCAAATCAGTCCTGACTTGATCTTACACTATTTGATCATTTTATTATTCCGTTTTACTTTATTATTCAGTTTGATTTGGCTCTGAGAAACCTGAGGCTACATAAACTGTATGTTTTATATCTTTAAAAGTTCTGTTGAGATAAATTCTTATATAAAAAGGTTCTAATGCTAAATCAATGCCATTTATTTTTAAATCTGAGATTATTGCTCTAAGAGCAGAAATACTTGATACCAGTAACAGAATCACGTATAAATCCAGCACTACTGTTCATCCCATAGATACAGTGGAAATGACTTAATTTGTGTTATTTATTTTTTCTTTAGGGCCATGGAAGATTTAATTGGCAATTTTAAAACATGGGTCACTTTGGGCTAATGAAAAATATGTGGTTAAGGTGTGACTTTATTCTGTAGCTGGTAATTTTGGTGTAGCTGGAAAAGTCAGGATAGGAAGTTCATGAGGACAGGCAGGGCTGCTCTCCTGTTTCTCCCTGTCACATCCGGACTTTCAAATGACAACTTTTGATAGGGAACTATTATGTGAGGAAAATGAAGAGAGTGAAGGCTTTGGAATCACGCAGGCCCCAGGTCCAAATCCTAAGTACATTGGTTTCTAGAGAAGGGCTCTATGTATGAACCTCATTTAAGTTATTTGCTCCTTGGTTTCTTGGTAAAATGAGGTGAATACTCCTTCCTCCCAGGGCTGCTATGAAGATTATAGATGACATTACATATAAATGGAACCTTCCATGTCTTGATGGTGCCAAGCCACATTTGGAATGATCAGCAAAGAAGGCCTACAGATGGGATTAACACTGTTAATTAAACTGCCTGTTTTTGGAGGTGTCTGTACTAGCCAGCATTCTATCCTGCCTCTGACGCATAGATAGACCACCAGAGGTGTCTTGAAGAAATTAATACAACTTGTAAAATGGGAAAATAAATCCTTGCAAACTACTCATCCAACAAATGACTAATATCCAGAATCTACAAAGACCTCAAACAACCCAGCAAGAAAAAAACAAAATAACTCCATCAAAAAGTAGGCAAAGGACATGAATATTTTTCAAAAGAAGACAAGTGGCCAATTAATGTGTGGAAGTAATGCTCAACATCACTAATCACTAGAGAAATGCAAATTAAAACCACAGTGAGATATAATCTTAACATCAGTCAGAATGGCCATCATTAAAAAATATCAAAAAGCAATAGATGTTGGCAAGGACACCGAGAAAGAGGGACATTTATACAGTGCTGGTAGGAATGTAAATTAGTACAACCTCTATGGAAAATAGTATTGCAATTTCTCAAAGAACTAATAATGGAACTCCCATTTGGTCTAGCAATCCGACTATTGGGTATCTGTCCAAATGAAAGCAAGTTATTATATAAAAAAGATACCTGCACTCATACGTTCATCACAGCACTAACCGCAATAGCAAAGTCATGGAGTCAATGTCAGCATCCATCAACGTAATAAGAAAAAGTGGTGTGTGTATAAATACACCACGGAGACCTATTCAGCCACAAAAAAGAATGAAATCATGTCTTTTGCAACAACGTGGATGAAACTGGAGGCCATCGTCTCAGTGAAATAACTCAGAAACAGGAAGTCAAATACTGTGCATTCTCAGTAATAAGTGGGAACTAAACAACAAGCGCACACAGATACACAGAGTAGAATAATAGACAGTGGAAACACCAAAAGGTAGAAGAATGGGAGGGAGGTTGAGGGATGAAACATTACCTGTTAGGTAACTTGTAGAGTGATGGGTTCACTAAAAGCCTAGACTTTGCCACCATGAAATACATACATGTAACAAAATTGCACTTATATCCCTTAAACAACTAGCCTAAAGGATCAAATAATTTTTTAAAACAAGCTGACAAAATCAGCTGTTTTCAGGATTCTAAGGTCAATTGACACTCATCAATTCAATTCTTCAACTTCCTATTGAAGATGGGTAGACACGATTCTGTTTTGTCTGAGAGGTTCTGTATCATACATGCATGTGCATGGGCATGCGTGCGCGTGTACATATGCACACACCCCTTAGTTGTTATAGCAGAATAGTCTTGGTTCATCAGGGAGCCACATGCGAACTCTTCATTCATTCCATCCGTCATTCAGTCACTCAACAAACAGGTGTTGTGTTCATCCAGTATATAAAACATAAATGCCAAGTACTGTGAGAGACGAAGACCTATGTCTTGTCCTTAAGGAGATAATTAACAAACTAGAAACTGCCATTAAATCAGCTTTATGATCTGGTGTCTTTCAGTCTAGTCAATGTCTATGCCATCTAGCGTTTAACAAATTAAGTCTATTCAGTTCAAAATAACAGGGGTCAGTTAGGCCCATTAGGTCAAGTTACCGTTAGAATTATACAGTTGTATCAAATGAGCTTAAGCAAAGACAGGCCAGTTGAATTCCAATCAATATTCAGGCCTGGTAGTTGCAGTTGGAGGCCGAGGGAAAGGCAGAGAGGTGGATGTTTATAAAATATTTACAAAAGCTGTTTGAAAACCAGGCAAACGTGCCTTCTGATTGCTCTCAGTTTGAACAAGCCTTTGTTCTGATAACAAAAGAAGTCTTGGTATCATTATGAAAGAAAAGCTCACTGTTTTGAATTCTCTATTACTACAAGTACGTATTTGGCTACTTGCTCAAGCACCTGTACTCCTGGGAAAATGCTGCTAATGTTTGATGGTATACTGACAATAAGAGTACTTTACTTTTTAATAAAGCTTTAGCATTTTCAAAGCCTCTTCAAATGCATAAGCTTATTTGATTCTCCAAGTAATCTCAAGTATTAAGTCAGGCAGATATCATGTCTTCATTTTATAAATAGGCATTTGACACTTGGAAGGGTAGGCAAATTTCTCATGGTAGTGCTGTTAGGAAGTGCCAGAGCTACAACTAAAACACAGGTTTGCAGACGCTTTTGGTTGTTGGCCCACAGCACTCTAATTAGAAGGCCAATGTATGAACTTGTCCACTGTTTCTAATCTTCCCAAACTATTAATAAAAGCTATGGCAAGGTATTTGGGTAGATTATCTTTTATCAATTTTGTTACATGAATATATTTCATGGATGGCCAAGACATGTGCCTTCTCTATGCACACCTTGGCATTCGTTTTCTGTCACTGAATCCAGGTGCAGCCCCAGAAGTCCTCTCAGTCTGTAATCCAGGAAGCTCCCTTTTTCTGGAGCTTAGAAACTGAGCTGCTGAGTCCTGGAAGTGTTCAAGCAGGGAGTCCATGCATTGAGTAGATGGTTCCAAGCATGCTTGTACAACAGAAATTTTTAGGCATTCAAAAAGACATTTGTTTATTTTTAATGGAGGTTCCAAGGTCCAGCCAAGACCTGCTGGTTCACAATCTCCAATGTTGTATATCAGAAAATTGCTACTTGTACTTTTTGAGCTGATAAGGATGCAATGGAATCTGGACCGAGTGACCTCTAAGGTGGCTTCTCTGAATTTGAAATCTAAACCGTTGTGACCTACCACAGCCAGCTGAGAGCGCTGGCAATTTGATACGTTGTATACACTGCATCATGTGGTATGGAGTTGCTAAATCACATGGAAAACAATTAGCCAAAACAGGTGAAAGAAAACACCAACTAGCCTGCCATCTGCATATTAGTAGCAAATTAGACTTCCCCTGTTAGCTGTGTTCTCAATGATATTAGTCTTACAAGCCCTAATGTATTGTATTTTATACTTTGGAGAGCTGGAAGAGAGTACTAATTACATGCAAGTTTTCCAAGATTTCAGCTGGGAGTATTTCACATGAAAGTTAATTGTTCATTTGGGGCTTTACTACTGGTTTATCCAATTAACGTGGAGTTTGCCTATATATCATGGTTTTGCTTACAGAAGGGAAACCATATTATTCACTTGGATAAAATGGGGCTTGTTCTAAGGGTATTTGGAAACTAGTCAGATAGCTTCCAGAGCACATGAACAACTGTGCTCACCTGCTGTCTTCTGAACTGGAAGGAGATTGTTCTGTAGGAGAACAGCAGAAGTTGCTGATGAAATACAATGGCAATAAAGAAGGGCAAACAGATTTACTTTCAGGACATTCCTTTTCCTCGTCTGTCTATAGACTTGGAAACTGTTTGAGGTCAAGTGCGGCAATACTGCAAACAATTCTTCTATTGACATTGTATGTGACCCAGTTCACAGATAGCTGTGCTTCCATCTTATCTGACCTCAAGGGGTCTGTGCTATGGGCATTATTCTCATTTTATATTTTTCCTTCTTCGGTCTTGTAGATCTGGCCTATTCTCTTTTAGAAAACTCTAAGCATTGGTGTAGTGTATTTTTAGAAATAGATTCTATGTCTTCTAGAGAGAGTAGTGGGGATGGTTGGCATGGTCTTGAAGTTGAGCTCATACTAGTCCCATCTCTGCTTGGCCCTGCTCAGGGCTGTGCATCTGCCCTGATTCTTTCCCTTTGTGGACACTCTTAGCATGGTGTTAGGAAGAGTTCAAAGTCATTAAGTTCACAGAGTCAGGACTGGGTATCTATCCATTCAAGCATAGTCCATGGTCTGGTCTCAGGACAGAATTAGAGGTTGATAGAAAGGTGGTCATCAGAAGGAAAACAAGGGAGACACTAAGAACTGTAGGCCACTGAGGGGTGCAAGCATTGAGAAATGGGGTGAAGGCCAGCATCTCATGATGAGAATATGTAATAGTTCCTGGAAGAATCAAGCAGTTCTTGTGGGAACCCATTTTACTAGGGAAGTGTTGATCAGCACCTGAACCTCCAGGGAGGTCCCTGTGAAGCGTGTGCAATGAGAAGGCTCTGAAAGGAGAAGCTGGATCGCCGATGGTAACAGCCCTGGGTGCCTCAAGTTGTGTCTCTGTACTTTCCCCAAAGGATCCTCTTTGTTTCTCACTGAACTCCATTCTTGATTCATAAATTCTCATAGATTGATGACTCTGCCATGTAGGTATAAAGGCCTGGTGGGTGTGAGCACAGGTCCTGAATGTGGTAATTCAGCTATTGTTCAGCCTCAAGCCAACCATCTGTGTGCCACTTTTGGGCTGGGACCCTGCTGCGCAGTCTCTGCCTGCTCTATGCTAGTCTCTGCCAGCAGGTGTACCACGGGGAGACTCATGTGGGCAGGAGGAGGGGTGAGGGATGCTTGCTCCTCCCTGTTCTCCTGCCATCCCTGTCAATGCCACCCCTTTCTTCCTTAGTAATACCAGCCTGGTCCTCCAGTGGAAACTGAAGAAGCCCTCCTGAAAGTCGGCATGGATATGTGTTCAGAGAGGGAGCATTCATTTCAGCAAGAGCATGGAGCCGGACGCTTAAACTTCTGCAGGGGTAGTGGGATCGCCAAATCTTGGGCTCAAACTCTTCCATCTGGATCGCAGAATAGACTCAGGATTCTGAAGTCAATTGGCACTCATCAGGGGTCATCAGCAGTGCTGGTGGCATCAGTCTGATAAAGCCCCCTACATCTATTCATTTCCTTGTTGGTAAGTAGAGCAACTATGAACTTATGAAGGCCAGTAACTTGGAGGTTAATCTGACCTATTCCCCTTCCCTATTATTCTATTTGAAATCCCAAATTAAATAATCCTAATATAAACAAATAAATATGTTCCCTGTTAGAAATGGCTGTCCACTGATAGCCATTTCTACACCCACTGCAATCAGATTGCTGGGAAGCATTGGCTGACTTTTGCAGGTTGAGCTGATGATCATCTTTCCTCTTGGATCTCCAGATTCTCCTGTACTCAACCTCCACAGATGCATTGCTTTGTTTCTAGTTTTGACTTTGCCGTTGTGCTTCTGGGTCCCA
The DNA here is from genome assembly GCA_963574575.1 of Galagoides demidoff. Classification (NCBI taxonomy): domain Eukaryota; kingdom Metazoa; phylum Chordata; class Mammalia; order Primates; family Galagidae; genus Galagoides; species Galagoides demidoff. The sequence continues at coordinate 12,565 of CAUYQV010174516.1, read as the reverse complement.
TCTCTGGCTCTGTGCATATGAAGGAAGAGAGATCGTTGCTGTCTGGGTCTCATTGCGACTTTCATTATGATCAAGGCATAAACCATCTTATCTCGCTAATTCCTCCAGGTCCTGACTGATGATTGGCACACTGCGAGTGTTGAGTGAGCATCTGAGAGATTTGATGCAGTGATGCAGAAGTTGGCCTATTCTGATGCTGAGTGGTTCAGAAGGGCTGGGGGCAGGGGAGGTACCCTGTCCCCTGCAAACTGCTAGGGTGCTGCTCTGGGCCTCAGGGGAGGAGGGGCAGGGCTCACTCCTCCTTTGACAGAGATGTGTGAATGCCTTCTCTTCCATGTTCACTCTCATCCAAGTTTGGTTATGACCTTGATCAATGACCTGGAGGTTTCTAGTAGCTAAGGACATGGTAAATTTGCTCCCTCGAGCTCCTGTAAAGCCTGGTCTGCCTTAGACCATAGCTACTTCATTATTTTGAGTACTCGACAGACTTCTTGGGCTTCAGCAGTTATATTCTTGAATTTCCTAATTCTGAACTGCAGTGTTCATTGATGATAAATGAATCACACCATCATCTTTAATATTCAAGAAGCAGGACAAGGAAAGGAAAGCCCAGATACCTTCTGAGTTTATTTTTTTCTTTTAAAGAATGTCTTATCCTTATTTAGAAAGGGTCCTAATGGCTAGTATTACTTCCCCTTCTACAGCCTGGATAGGACTTCAAGTGGAAGAGGATAGCAGTTTGCAGCTGCTTGGTATTTTAGAAGTCACCTCCAAGAACTTGGTGATTGCCAAGGGATCCCTGCTGTTCCTTAGCAGACTGAAAGCCAACTTGGACTTTGCGACTACTGATAGGAGAGACAGAGAAAAGATGCTGTCTCCTCTCCCTGTGGAAGTTTTTTTTTCCCCCCCTATCTGGCTAATGGGGGTATCATGGCCCAGATATGCTTTTGTTGTCGACATTACTTATCCATAACTTTTGGCAAACTTTAAACTACTTACTCCAGGAAATTAACCAGGGTTTATTAGGGGACATTCTGTGCTTCCCAAAGCCCAGGTAGTCTGATGAGAACTATGTGCCTGATACCAATTCTCAAATGCCCTACAAAAATGGGTTCACATTCCAGGAGACACGAGGCTCTCGAAGCATGGTGGTTTCTCCAGTGGAAATGACAAGCCAGGCTCCACAGCATTGCTCTCTTGTTCCAATAATATGCCTCTCTTTCCTCTGGAGGGTCATTCAAAGTGTGTGAGACTGATTGCATAAGGAACTGTAGAATTTTAGAACTAAGAGAATATTAATCCAGATCCTTCATTTTATAAAAGAGAAGATAGCGTATATAAAAGGCTCAACACTTTAGCTATTGCCACTCTGTCTTTTGATGGCATTTTCCTGTGCCTCACAGCTTAGCTTTTCACCATTAGCTGAAGATGCCTCTGTCTGAGGTGAGAATGTGTGGTAAGGCTTAGAAATAAAAAAAGGAAAGCACTCAAAATTGATATTATTATTATTGTAAGTATGCAAGGCATGGGGGCCCAGAAGTATCTCACATTTTAATAATATGCATTGTTTCTTCTTCTTATAAAAGTAAGTTGCCATTGTTATACATTTTAGGAATACAGAAAAAAAGGCAAAGAAATTAAATATCCCCTGGAATTTTATCACTGAGAGATATACTCTGTCAATACATTAATGTATCTCCTTCTATTCTCAATCTCTAACATTTTTTTTCTTTTTATTAAATCATAACTGTATACATTATGGGGTGCAATGTGCTGATTTTATATACAATTTGGAATGCTTACATCAAACTGGTTAACATAGCCTTCACCTCACTTACTTATTGTGTTAAGACATTTATACTCTATACTTAATAGATTTGACATGTACCCTTGTAATATGGACCATAGTGAGGTTCCACCATTTATTCTCCCTCCATCTAACCTCCCCCTTCCTCCCTCCCTTTTTAGGGACAATTATCCTTGTTTTACATAGACAGTAAATTGTGGGACAGAGACTTGAAACCAGGTTCCTTGAATTCCGGTTCCCATGGATGTATTTTTCTTTTTATGTTTTCCCACTCTGTGTAAATGTTCACAAAGACGTGAAGACTCTGCCCCTAGGAAGGAAAGGCTCTAGAATCTGTAGGGTGGATCTAGAAAGGCAGTGACAAGGAGGAGGACCAAACACCCTCTGGAAGCAGTTAGACCTACAGGGTGCTGGAGCTCTGCAAACTGCTATGAAGGTGAGGCACGTCCCTACTTCCCTGGCCTCATGTATTTAATGAGTATTTACTGAGCCTCTATGCAATGCCAAGCCTCATGCCAGGCTCCAGCGCAAACAAACCAGACATGGTCTCCACACTGATAAACCTTGACATTGAAGGAACCAAGCCATGTAGAGCTGATGGGGAAGTGGGTGTGCGATGCCGGATTCTTCCGGCGTATACCCTTCCCTTCCTTGTGACCTACCTTTCTCCCGTGCACCTGGGAGGACACAGCAGGTGCAGGATCTGTTGTGAAGGAGCCAGGTGGAGCATTTGCGTGTGTGCGCTGGCCTTTTCCCTTCCATCTGTGGCTCTGAGAAACTGGAGAAACTATGGGAAGTTTTAAGCTGAGAAGTTTCTTTGCAGTGATGATCTAGGTCAACCTCCTTGTTTTGCAGGCAAGAAAACAAGGTTCATAGAACTCACCCCTAAGCAACTTATACAGAGAGTTTGCAGCAAAGGCAGTACTAGAACTTGATGCCTTTCGATTTTCTTATAATTCTTTTAATCAGGGGAGGAAAACAAGTTACAACTATGCCCATTAGCTAAAGAGGTCAGTGAGGCATGTCTCTGAGTAATAATGGCTAGCATGTAGCAAGGCCTTCCTGTGTGCCAGGCACTCTTCTTAATGTCCTCCATTAAAGAACTCATTTCCTCTCACAGTGTGAGATGGGTACCATCCTCATTTTGCAGGCCAAGTTCATGGTGCACAGAGGGTTGGGTCAAAGTCATCAGGTTATAAACAGTGATCAGAGGCTGCACTCGGGGACTTTTGCTTTGAATCATTGCATTGGGGATCTTGCTCACCATGAATGATTGGCAGCAGAGAGCAAGCTCAGAGCAGAGTTTCTAGATCATGTGGGTCCCAGTGCCAGAAGGACTTGCCTTTTCCACAACTTTTTACAGTTCTTCCTTCGGTCTGAAGACCTTGCCCAAATATTGTTCCTTACGCTGGGAGGCTGGGTGCCGGTAGCCAAGTGGGCAGAGAGTGACTCTCATCCCAAGTGACAGTGGTACCAAGATCAAAGTAGCACAAGAACCAAAGGTCAGGCAGACAGACAGGTGTTTTTTTTTTTTTTTATTTTGTGTTTTGTTATTTTGCTGATGAAGAGAGTCACAGTGGGTGCTCGGAAACAGTGGGGAGGCCAGACCTCACTATGTCATATTGGAACTGAGTGAGAGGATGCGGAGTCAGGAGATGACAGCATCGAACTGTGGTAGAGGAAGTTGGCAGTGGCTAAGTCCTGGTAACCCAGGGACAGGACCCTCAGCCCAGCTGGCATGTCTGTGTTGCCTTTGGGTGGGGCATGGGGACCAATGCAGGGCTAGACATCTGCAATAGAACTTAAGGAAGGAAGGAAGGAAAGAAAGAAGGAAGAAAGGAATCAGACAGTGAGATCTATACCATTTGGGGCTGGCCATGTGCAAGTCTCAGGGTATGAAAGAAAGCTGAAAGGTTAAGTGAAGACCAGGGGAATAAGAGATGTACAGTCAAAGGGCTTAAGCACTCTCTTTCCAAATATGCAATGCCTCAATGATATTTCCTTCACTTGAAGTTGAAAGAGACGCCGCAGATAGGGTGTAGCTTTTAAAGAAAGAAAGGAGGAAGGAAGTCAGTAAACATTGGGTAAGGGAAATGAGTAAACCTTGCAAGTGACGTAACTTTCCTCACCCTGTATCAGTCTTTACAAAGGAGCAAACTCTGGTTCCCCATAAGAATTGGACTTCAGCACTGGCAACCATTGTAAGAAAGATACTGAAACAACCAAGTGAGCAAGCAAGGTCAGAATTTTTAGAAGTGGAACTTACGGGGAAAAAAAAAAAAAGATTGATCCAAAATTGTTCAAAAGAAGGGCTTATTGTACTGTCAAACATTTAATTCATACCTCTTATCAAACAATCCGCAACAGTGCACTCTCCCTCTGTTTTGCTGTCCTGATAAGATTCTTGTCCTGCACAATGGTGCTCAGAGTCTGTGGTCATTAGACTCCAGCTAAGCGTACCCTATGGAGGGCTGTGATTAAATCACAAGCTAGTGACAAGCTGGCTTTTAGTACCATTATGGACTGAACTGGTAATATTTAATCATAAATGAAATTATTTTAATGTGTTTGTTGGACATCTTAAAAAGCTGGAAAAGGCATGAATTGTGCTAAAAATCTAAGAATTAGATGGAACAGCTTAGGGAAAGTTCTCTGTTTCCTCCACATTTTACCAAGTATATTTCAGAGAAGAGCAGTCCCACCTCCCTTCATCGCCACCTCCTTAGGGTGACTGAATTTTCATAGACCAGACATACACCACATGTCCTCAGTGCAAGTTCCTTATGTTGACCACCTCCATAGGTTGATCTGTTTGTTACAGATCCTTGGGTGGTCAGCTTAGAGAGGCTCTATTGTATTTATTTTTGCCAAGAAATAGAAGCTGGAGGTAGGTAGTTCTGGGTTGCCTGGCAGCTTCTTCTGTTTTCCTTTCTTATCATCCTCATGGCCTGGTTTGCATCTTCAAGGTCATCTCATGATCCAAGGTGGCAGTTGGAGCTCTTGTCATCATATCCCCAGTCGAGGCTAAGGTAGGAGTAAAAGCAGAATGGCAAAAGCTGCCCCAGTTCCCTGCCCCAATTTAAGAAATAGCCCTGAAAATTCTGCCCAATATTCCCACAAACTTCTAGGGGAGAGAACTGAGACACATAGCGATAAGAAAAGCTTGTTCTAACAGGAAGAGCAAGGAAAGAGGTAACACTGGTTAGACAACCAGTTATCTTTTTACACTGTGTGGTTTTAGAGCACAAAGTCTCCTTGCAACCATGTATCTCTCCTGCCTTCCACTTCTAGCCACCTGTTTACAAGAGCCACTTGTCACTATGTCAGGGCCCCAGTGAAGAGTAGGTAGAACGAGTTACCCAGATTATTGGTGCTAGATCAATTGTAGCCATTAACAAAGCCGCCCTGACACTGTTGAACTTTCCCTAAGTCTGTGCTCCTCAAAAACAGCTGAGAGGTTAAGAACCTCCCCCCTCCCATCCCTTTGTGTTCTGGAAACAGCTTGCTGCAAAGAACTGTCTTTCCCCAAGTGACTTAGAATAGACTCACAGAGGCCCCTTGTTAATCTGTAGCAAAGCTACACTCAGGCTCTGCAAATTCCCATTCTTTGCCTCATAAAGAATTAGCTGAAGTTTTTCATTCCCACTGAATAATTGGAACAAATGCTTGTTAACCAAACTTGGGTGAAGCTTTTTTCTCCTTCCCCCAGGAACCTGAATATTGGCCCACCCCCAGCTTGAGCCAGCACATAACTCTTGAAAACAGGCTGGCCTCTGAGTGAAATATTCTTAGATGCACTGTCTGATTACACGGCCTTTTCAGCCCACTTCTCTGTACTTACCCCCTTCCACCTTTGTTTATCTTTCTCTGACTTTTGCTGGACTCTCCAGGTGTGCAGACTTCCTGGTTGGAGTGTTCTTCCTCTTGCAACAATCCTCCTACCCATTACAACGATCCTTTTCCTACTTCCCCTCTAATACTGCACAGTGCCCAAGCCCAGGACTGCTCTTTGGCTTGTTGGGAACCGGGCTGCATATCAGGAACAGGGCCACACAGCAGGAGGTGAGTGGCAGGTGAGCGAGTGAAGCTTCATCTGTATTCACAGCTGGTCTCCATCATTCACATCACTGCCTGAGTTCCATCTCCTGTCCGACCAGCTGTGGCATTAGATTCTCATAGGAGCTCGAACCCTGCTGTAAACTGTGCACTTGAGCGATCTAGGCTGTGTTCTCTTTATGAGAATCTGGTACCTGATGTTCTGAGGTGGAGCTGAGCACATAAGCTTTGGGTATCACTGTCTCCCATCACTCCCAGATGGGACCGTCTAGTGGCAAAAAAAACAACCTCGGGGCTCCCATTGATTATGCGTTATCATGAGTTGTATAATCATGTTATTATATATTGCAATGTAATAATAATAGAAAGAGTGTACAGTAAACACACAATATGCTTAAATCATCCTGAAACCATCTCCCCCTGACACTTGGTTTGTGGAAAGTTGTTTTCCATGAAACTGGTCCCTGGTGCCCAAAAGGTTGGGGACCACCATTCCAACACACCATGTGTGTTGCAATAATCCTCTTGAACATTTGCTTTTGCTTTTTTTTTTTTTTTTTTTTTTTGCAGTTTTTGACCCGGGCTGGGTTTGAACCTACCACCTCTGGTATATGGGGCTGGCACCCTACTCCTTTGAGCCACAGGCACCACCCTGCTTTTGCTTTTTTTCTCTGACAGCCCCTGAGTCCTAGAGGCAAAGGGCAGGCACCCGAGGACACTAGGGAATGAGAAGACTAGGGGCAGATTTTCTCTTTGCCACTGGTGCCAAGTAAAGCTAAGTCAAGTTTCTCTCCTGTCCACCTTCTGTCTCTTAAGGACCCAAGGAAGCGGGGAGGTAAGTCTGCCTAAGGACCCGGAATAGCCTCTGTAGTTATAAATAGCTTTAACCATGGAGCGAAAGTTCCACGGAGCTGCTGTTTCATGGGATGAAAGGGTTTGTTATCAAAATGATTGTGAAGCCCTGGGTTAAGCAAAACCAAACAGGGTTCTTTCCTGCAGGATATTTCACAGGAGCTTTGTGAAATCCTTAAGAATTGGATGTAGCGTGCACGGCTTCCCCAAATTATTTGACCGTGGGATGCTTTTATTTGCCAAATACCTAGAAAGACCATGTGGAACTGTTTGGGAAATGCTGTTTTAAAGCCTTTCATATCTTCTTCTACAATTGCCTAATGCACTGTGTGCAAGACAAGTTTGCCTTTGAGCTATGGGGAGGGGGGAGAGACGGAGACTTCGGAGCCAGGAGCTGAGGCTGCAAGATGGCATCAGACACTCGGCGTCAGGCGCTCTGTTCTCTCTCTTTAAGTGGGAGGTGTGCTAAGTAGCCTTTATCCTCAGGGAAACGCAGTAAATGGGTCAGATTTCCCAACAGGAAGATGCCATGTTTAAGACACATTTGATTTACTGCAGCTTTTGCCATGACCTTGGCTTTTTAGTTTGCAAGTAATGTCACCAGGGTATCTGACTAATGTACGGTTGTGAATTTTTCATGGCAAGGCGTGTGTTTGTGCTATTGGCCTCCTGGGCAAGGAAGAAAAGCATGGCATGTCAAGAGCAACATAAATTGTTAGGTAAATCTTTATTCCCCCCAGACCTCCCGGCAAAGTCCCATTATTCGTGTCCCACTCAACCGTTCATTCATTTACAAACATTTATTGAGCAACTTCCATTTCTAAGTACTGTGGGGGATACAAGGATGTATAAACCAACGTGGTGACATAAATGTTCAGGCAGCAGGTGTGAACGTGAGAGGAGGGAAAAAAAGCTTTGAGAAGCCACCCTCTCCTTGGAGTGAGTTCAGGCGTCTGGAGCCTGCAAAGAACATGTGTGTCTTGTAAGAATAAGCCTTTTCAATCCTGTAAGACTCCCCTCTAGGGGCACCCTGAGGGACCAAATGGCAGGGTCTTGTTGAGTTCAAATCTCAGTTGTGTGACTGTAAGCAAGTCTTGAAAAGCTTTATTATTATTATTTGTTTTGGTGTTTAAAAATTTTGATTTATTTATTTATTTTTTATTAAATCATAGCAGGGTACATTAATACTATCATGGGGTACAGTGTACTCTTTCTGTATACAATTGAAATACTTTCATCCAACTGGTGTTAACATAGCCTTCATGTCTTTTTCTTAGTTAATGTGTTAAGACATTTATATTCTACATTTACAGAGATTCACATGTACCCTTATAGGATGAACCATAGGCATGGTCCCACCAATCACCCTCCCTCCACCCCCAGATCCATAAAAGGAGTTGAAAGAGATAATTCTTAAAGTTCCTTCAGCTCCAAAACAATGTGATTTAGAGATGAAGATAAGAGATAAGCATATACAATTGAGCCTTGAATAACACAGGGGTTATGGGGACAGAACCTCCATACAGTAGAAAATCTGTGTATGACTTTTGACTCCCCCTAAATTCTCTACTAAGAAGCTGCTATTGACCAGAGCCTTACCGAGAACATAATCTATTAACACCTAAATAACTAGTACCTACATGTATTTTATGTATTCATGACATACTTTTTTCTTAATTTTTTTTTGATATTTCTAGGCTATGTAGTTCATCTGTAAGTTTTTTCAAATTGGTGCAGATCTCCAGAAAAATTTTCAGTCTCTTGAAAGGAAAAAAAAATCTGTTGTGTAAGTGGACCCTTGCAGTTCAAATTTGCATTGCTTGTCAATTGCATGTGTACACACACATGCATGTGGGTGCGTCACATGCAGATGTACACACACATACTTACACATTAGCATGGAAGAGCACCAGACTGCTTTCAGCCCGAGTGTGTAGGTCAGACTTGGAGTTGTTGAAAATAGGCCTCTAAGTGGACTTTAAAGAGGCTTGAGTGTCTACAGCTGTACCATCCTGACTCCGTCTGCTCTCCTCTGGTCTCAGAAGCTAAGCAGGGTCAGATCTTGTTAGCATTTGGATGGGAAAGAAGTCAGAATGTTGAATTTGGAAGGTGGGAGTACTGAGGTGATCCCACTCAGGGCAAAGTGCATAGCTAAAGGCACAGGGTGGCCAGGGTCTGTGGTGGCTGAAGCCAAGGATGGTGTCCAGTTACCGTGGTGGAAGGCCCAGAGGGGAGGGGGCTGGACCTTAGAGGGTGTAGACTTCATGGCAACAGGGCCAGCCCCAATCTTTCTGGTGGGCCTAGGTCCAACCTGCCTCTTCCTCCTTGGGCTCTACCACTGCCTGCATCTCTGCCTGGATTGCTCTTCCCACCTCCTTGCGTGTACATGCCCCTTCCTGTCCCTTGCAGATTCCTCCCTCCTGAGAGAGCTCTGCTGAGCCTTCCCTGCTCCACCGTGCATGTCCTGTAGCTCAGTCTCCAGTTATTCCCTCCAGTGTGCTGATATGATAACTGTTTATGATAACACATGCATCACAGTTGTCCATCATCTGTTATCTTTGCCCTTGGGAATGGAAGCACTAGGAGGCAGGGATCGTGCCTGCCTGGTCTACTTTAAAATTCTTAGTGTCTATGCATACACCCACTAAAGGATGTTTGAATGAATGAATGAGCTGAAATGCTCCCAATAGATATTGTCTGAAATGAGCTGGAGTATGCTTGATAGTTATTGTTTGAATGAATGAATCACCCGAATTCACATAGTTGTAAAACCACAGAGGAAACCTAGACCATGTACTTCTCAAGTGTGCAGAGCCCATATGTTATTAAATATAATGACTTCCCCATTGTCTACCCAACATCCAACATATAGACGTGAACATCCATCAGAAAATTAAAATAGTTTTTAATGAAGGGAAGACATTTGGTCCTCTTGCCTTATGAGCTTTGGTGGTGGGGAGGGGACCATTTTTTTGATGCCTAGAAAGGAGGGGGTGGTATAACCCAGGTGCAGACACTGAGCTCTTGGTCCTCTAAGAGCCGCAACTCCATCCTCTGTTGAATGCCTTCATTGTCTTCCCTAGCACTGCCTTCCCAGGGCTGCTTAAGCTTGAATCTCATGCCCAAAGTGTGATGTTGATTCTGAGTCCCGATAATGGACACACAGACTTCTGACAAGTGGGAAGCTGGGGTTTCTCTCCCGGGGCTGCCTTTTGTGTGGGCTCTGATCCCCTTCCCTGTCTTTCTTCTTCTTTCTCCTTAACTGCACCTGGGCAGCTGGAATCCTGGGACCCGGGCAGTTGGGCATCTGGTGATTGGGCATCTAAGCACCTGGAGTCTTGGATAATTAAGCATGTTGTCACTTGAGCACCTGAATGTCTGGTCACTTGGACACCTGCCTATCTGGGACTTAGGCACCTGGGTTTATGGTCACTTGGCATCTGAGGACCTGGCCTCCTGGACTCCAAGGCACCTGTTGCAGCCCTCAGACTTCATTCAGAGCTGAGCTTGGGGAACAGTTTGCTCAGTGGAGCTGCCTGACTGCGTCTCTGATTTCACCCGCTTTATAAAAACTCTGAAGGCAAAGGCCAAGGGAAGATGAGTATTTCCCAGTTAACAAATATTACCCAAATGCTCTACACTGTGAAGAGAGGATCAGATTATATCAGATAAGCATTTCTTTCATTATTTGAGGATGAACGCTGGCCTCTAAGTAAAGCCATGCCAAAAACAAAACAAAAATATGGTGGCCCAAATTTAGACACTTGTACTATAAGTAATCATTGGCAAAAGAGAGTCCTATGCTATTATTAATAAAAGTACTAGAGTTAAGTGATAATTAATATAAACCTTTAAGAGTTTATGCAATGCTTTTTAAAACATTATCTCATTAAAGTTATACCTGAATCTTTGGAATAATATTTCATTGCTATCATAAGAAAAGTGGGACTCAGATAGTAACTTGCCCAATGCTATTCAGTCAGGGAGCAATCGGGGATGGAATCAGGCCCATGCTTTCTTCAAAGTTTTCATGTACTTAGAAACATCTTAACATATTCCTTTTAGAGTCCAGTGGCTTCTTCTCGGGGCCTTGCATGGGGACACTTAGTTACAGCCAACTAGAGGCTAGGAGACCTGAGAACAACCATCGGGTAAGATTTAATAGAGGATTTATTTTTTCTCATTTCCTTTGCAGCTGCTAATGTTAGAGGACTTGTTTTTTTAAGAAAGAAAAGGAAGGAAGAACCGAGAAGTAGGAGACAGAATGGCATTTGTATAGAGAGAAAAGGTGGGCTATTTATGGGCCTATTTGTAATCACTTAATTTCATCATCCTCCTGAGATCCACAGAATACCAAATTCTGCCAATCGTTCTCATTCCACATGGGAATAAACTTAGGCCTGAAGTAGTGACAAATCTCATGGGTGATTATTTGCAATGCAACTTTGCCCACCTTCCCTTTTCTCTCCTGTTGAGTCTGGGATGGCCCCATGACTTACTTCAACTGTTAGAATATGATGGAAATGATGATGTTGACATCTGAAGCTTGATCTCAACAGGGCTTGCAGCTTCTGCTTTCACTCTTTAGGGACACCAAGGTCACCATGCCACAAGAAAGCCCTTGGCAGATGAGAAACCATAAGGAGCAGAGAGGCAGCCCAACCGGTGGCCACTGATAGCTGCCAGACACATAAATGGGGCCGACTTTGACCTTCCAGCCAGGTGATCCTCAGCGGTGCAGCTGCATAAGGCAGGGGCCCACGAGGACCCTGCAGAGGCACGGCACAACCAAGCTCACTGCGATTCTGTGGAATTGTGACAGAGCACCAGAAAGAGTAATTGTTGGAGTTTTTATCCTAAGTTAGGGATGGTAGATAAACAAAAATGGGCTGCAGCCATGAAAGAACCTACTATACAGGTGTCCTAAGGTTGCCATGTAGGGAAAAGGGAAAATTGGAGCTAACTGACCTTTATTCCCAGACTGGTCATCGTGAAATTTTATGAAGGGGTGACCTATATGTGGAAAAGATTTTGTAAAATTTTGTACTGAATATTTTGGAAATAAAGGTATATTTAGCTACACTTTCCCATTTTTCCTATATTCATAGACTTTATGGGAGACTTATGGGACAACCCATATATAAAACATCGTGTTGGCTTTGGGAACTGTTCGTGGGTGAAGGCTGTAGGGTATGTACTGTTAGTGGGGGTTGTAAGCGTAACTAGGGGCTGGGGAAAGGGAAACCTGTGTGGTGGTGTAAAAATTAGCAAAGTTGAACCCTGAGTTTCTCTGGGAAGATAGAAAATGGGGTATCATGAACTTGAGACTGGCTAAGGAAATTTCCAACTACAGTGTTCAAAGAGTCAAATTACTTTAATTAATTATATCTGTATATGATAAGATATAGGAAGGCAAAGAGAGAGAAAAAAGCCAAAGAAGAAAATGTTTAGGTTTTAGCAGAAGTTAGAGGAAATATAGAAGGCCTAGAATATTCTGGGTTGAAAAAAATTATTTTTATTCCTAGTATGTTACAACAAAGGTTCTAAAAGTAAAAAAAAAGGTCTCAGGATCAGATCAAATTAAGTAAGACCTGCTGTTATGCGTTCAGAAAGATTTAAAGCAGTGTCTACTCTATCCTTTGGCTTCTAAGAAAGAATCTTTTTTTTTTTTTTTATTGAATGGTAACTATATACATTAATGCACTTCTAGGGTACAGTGTGGGGTTTTCACACACAATCTGAAACACTTCCATCAAACTGGTTAACATAGCCTTCATGTCATTTTCTTAGTTATTGTTTTAAAATGTTCACATTCTACTCTTAGAAAGATTCACTTGTACCCTTGTAAGA
>CAUYQV010174515.1:0-10042 GCA_963574575.1 Galagoides demidoff | reverse complement strand
TGCCATGGCACTCTACCCAAGGGGACAGCTTGAGGCTCTGTCTCAAAAAAAAAAAAAAAAGAAAAAGAATGTGGCCTAGAAGAGTTCTGTTTTCTGGAATTTGATGTTTTCCTTATGGTTTAATACATAATTGGTTTTTACAAATGTTATGAAAGTACAGGTTGAGCGTTCCAAATCCAGAAATCTGAAATCCAAAATGCTCCAAAATCTGAACCTTTTTGAGCACCAACATAATACCAACAAAAGAAAATTCCACACCTGACACCTGTGCTTTCTGATACTCATTGTACACATACTGTTTCATGTAGAAAATTATTAAAAATATTGGATAAAATTACCTTCAGCCTATGTGTAGAAGACACATATGAAATATAAATGAATTTCATGTTAAGATTTGGGTCTTGTCTCAGCCCCTGTGGTTCAAGCGGCTAAAGGACCAGCCACATACACCTGAGCTGCTGAGTTTGAATCCAGCCCGGGCCTGCCAAACAGCTTGGGCACCTGTGGTCCCAGCTACTTGGGAAGCGGAAGCAGGAGAATCATTTGAGCCTAGGAGTTGGAGGTTGCTGTGAGCTGTGATGCCACAGCACTCTACCTAGTGACAGCTAGGTGACAGCTTGAGGCTCTGTCTCAAAAAAAAAAGAAAGATTTGGGTCTCATCCCTAAGATATCTCATTATACATAGTCTAGTTATGCAAATATTTCAAAATTTGAAAGCATCCAAAATCTGAAACACTTTTGGTCCCAAGCATTTTGAATAAGGGATACTCAACTTGTTCTTTTGAATAGCATATTTAATCTCTATTGAGTATATAAATTTTTAAATATATCACTTAAATCAAGGTGGGTTTTTTTTTTTTTTTTGCCTTGATAGAGTGCTATGGTATCATAGCTCACAACAACCTCAGAGTCTTGAGCTCAAGCGATTCTTTTGCCTCAGCTTCCCAAGTAGCTAGGACTACAGGTGCCCACCACTAGTTTTGAACCTGTGAGTTCAGGCAATCCACCTGCCGTGGCCTCCCAGAGTTGCTACGATTATAGGCGTGAGTCACTGCGCCTGGCCTTAAATCAAGTTTTTAATGATAATTATTCCAATCTATAATTTTCTTGTTTATTTTTGTCCCCTAACTGGTAGTTTTGTAGAATTATGTGCTAAATTCTTCTAAAAGCCGGGGGCTAGGAGAAGGCGCTGGCATATGGCCACTATGTTCTGTGGGGGCCTAGGGTTAGAGGGCCTGAGGTGAAACAGCCCAGAGTCGTGCTCCCCTGACAAGGGGAGAGGGCGGGGTGAATCCTTTCTGCAAATGGCCAGAGTGATGGGTCAGTCAGGTACCTTAGGGTAGATAGTTGATTGTCTCATTTGTCTGTGAACAGCAGGATGGTTCTCCTCTGAGAGCAGTAGTTTCAAGTTCATCCTGGAGGGAGGTGGGCTCAGTTACTGCAGTCAGTGTTTGAGGCGTTGTCCTCTGGGCTGTAACCCTCAAACACACACCCGTGGTTGATGCAGACGGATTTCCAGCCCAGTGAGTGGTGGGTGGTTTTAGAAAGGATATGATTATTGGTAATGGCACCTACCCTCTAGAGTCCTGTCTGTGGTGGGAGGGCTAACATAGAACTGTGGTCCCAAATAGCGTCCCTTCAAGGGTTGTGTTTAATAAATTGAAGACTAGCCAAATACTGCCCTATTTTAGAATATGTAGTTACCACTTTTCAGAAGATATTCCTATGTGGTCACCTCTTCAGTATCTGGCCAATGGGAGAGATGAGTGTCATAAATAGTATGAAATAATGAGCAGTGTGAAGTCATTTATGATTTTCTTGGGAATGATTTTCTTCAAATTTTAGAACGTGAGTATATCAGATGTTTGTCAATTTGTAGAATTTCCTACAATGTAGGATCACCTTGAAAACATGGCTGTATAATGTAGGAGAGGTAGGATAATTTCACTTTTTATATTCTGTGTCCCTGCCTAGACCTTCTTGGACTAGAATCCCATGGCATAAATAAAAGTGCATTTGACACAATAAAAATGTCAGCTTTAAAGGTTTATTATCTATGTTTGAGGGAAACTAGAGCCATATGTGAATTTAGCTATTAAGAATATATGATAAAAATGGAAGAAAGATTCGTTGTGGATAATTCACCTGGAGTAAAAGATCAGAAATTGGCAGCACCTGTTGCTCAGTGGTTAGGGAGCCAGCCACATAAACTAGGTCTGGCGGGTTCCAACCCAGCCTGGGCCTGCTAAACTACAATGACAGCTGCAACAATAATAATAACAAAGTAGCCGGGTGTTGTGGTGGGTGCCTGTAGTCCCAGCTACTTGGGAGGCTGAGGCAACAGGATTGCTTAGCCCCGAGATTTGGAGGCTGCTGTGAGCTGTGACGCCATGGCACTCTACTGAGGATGACAGAGTGAGACTATGTCTCAGGAAAAAAAAATAAGAAATTGAATTACCTGGAGGTTGCTGTGAGCTGTGATGCCATGGCACTCTACCCAGGGGGATAGCTTGAGGCCCCATCTCAAAAAAAAAGAAATTGAATTACCATTGTTACCTTGGTGTTCATTTTTTGGAAATTAATTTGATATACAATGAGCATTTAATGTCAATGTTTTCAATATTCTTATAAAATGTTTAAAAATTGCTTATGTTAAGGTCTCCACATAACTTTTATTTTCATTTATTGATAGTATGTTTGCACTTATACTTCCTGCAGTTATTCATTGGAACACACAGTGCAGTTTCTAAACTGTGTTCTTGAAGGGGACCCTGTGAAAACAGTTGTAGCACAGGAGTTTGTTCACCAAAATGAAAATGTCTCTTCTCATACTGCCCAGAAGTCTAAAGAGAAAAAGGTATGGGATTACTTATTTTTTTCCTATAGTGGTGGGTGTTTGTGTCTAAAAATATAATTTGTTTGTTGCATACAAAAACTTGATCATTGTTTCTCATCATTTTGACTAGATTAAAATTTTAACCACCAGTGGCATATTTGGTTTAGAATGTCTAGGCACTCAGAATAATTAATTTATACCTGATTTTTTTCTTCAGTGTGAATGACAAGCGTTTGAATTTCTGCAATTTCTGACCTCTGCTGCTTAATCGAATAGCAGAGGGTTTGTAAATGTGTGGGCAGAAATATCTAACCTTTTTTGAGAAAGTGTCATACTTTTTTCCAAAGTGGCTGTACCATTTTACATTTACATGAGAAATGTATGAGGGTTCCAATTTCTCTAAATCTTCCCTGAAACTTGTTCTTTTTGATTATGTCTATCCTAGCGGGTGCAGAGTTGTTTTAAGGATACCCAGGGTTTGTTTTAATCAGGTACAATAAGACATGCAGAAATGTCATAAAGGAGGAAGTTTATTATACTCACAGATTCCCTAGAAACAGGAGGTGTGGCTCACCATCAGCACCACGCAGGGAGGCAGGGTAGGTCAGAAGGGGAAGGAGTTGGGGCGGAAATGTGGGCAAAAGTCCTTATTATGGTTTCTATAGGAAGGAATGGGCAAGGCAGGATAAGCAGGTTTAGGATTGGCTAGTTTAAATAATTTTAGCGACTCTGGAGCACAGAAGCTGCCCTAAGTTGTGTAATACTTGGCCCTGGAGTGATTAGGGTAGGGATGGTGGCCTGGAGTGTAAGAGCCCCATAAAGCAGGTTGCTCTGGATTGGTTGGTTTGTAAAATGAAAGATGTGCTGGCAGGAACAGTTAGGAATTGTGTCTAGGAATTGGTTAACCCTGGAGGATTAGCAGGGGTGGAAGGAGGTGAGGAAGCAGTCAGCAGGGAGAATCTGGGTTTCGTATGCGTTTTCTGAAGATAAGGCGACGGGGTTTACTTTCTTTGTAATTGCTTTTTTTTTTTTTTTTTTGAGACAGTCTCACTTGTCACCCTGGGTAGAGTGCCATGGCGTCACAGCTCACAGCAACCTCTAACTCTTGGGCTCAAGCAGTTCTCTTGCCTCAGTCTCCCAAGTAGCTGGGACTATAGATGCCTGCCACAACGCTTGGCTGTTTTTAAGAGACGGGATTTCATTCTGGCTCAGGCTGGTCTTGAACCTGTGAGCTCAGGCTATCCACCTGCTTCAGCCTCCCAGAGTACTAGGATTACAGGTGTGAGCCACCGTGCCTGGCCTTGTAACTGCTTTTTATGTAACATTTTATAGGCAAAGAAACTGAAAGATACTGAAGAGACCCCAAGCGAACCATGTTTCCAGGATTTTGAGTACCCGGAGTATGATGACTACCGGGCAGAGGCTTTCCTGCACCAGCAGAAGAGGATGGAGTGCTACAGCAAGGCAAAGGAAGCTTATCGGATGGGGAAGAAAAATGTGGCCACCTTTTATGCCCAGCAGGTGAAGTGGAGAGATGATGATGATTTTTTTTCTTTGTCAATTAAAATATCTAAATAATCTTGGAGCAGATAACACTACCTGGATTGTGACAAGATTGAGTTATTCTGGGGAATGTAGTGATTACATAAGTTATAAAAATAAGGTATCATAATATCTAAGAAGTGTATTGTTCTGAGAGTTTTATCTCCTTTGAAATGCTCCGTTTCTGTGGCTGCTTTTGCATTTACAGCTTCCCGAAACTAGAGTTTATTCTGACCGTCTGTACTTTCTTTTAGGGAAGAGTCTGTCATTCAGTGCTACTTTAAACAGATAACAAATTTTCTAGAGGACAGGCAGCAGAATGTTAACAGTTGGTCATCTCAGGCTGCGATTATAAGGATTTTGTGCTTTTTGTTATGTTTGAATTTTTACTAATGTATCACTTTTATAGTCAGAAAAAGAGAACAACATTAAGGCTGGCCCTCCTCTCTCCAGATTGGGGTGGGTGGGGATAAGGAAGGGATACCTGGAGCTGCTACAGCCACTTGTCACCACGAGGAAGGTTGACAGCAAAGAAGGAGAGAGGCGAAACACAAAGCACCAGGTCGTTAAAGGCCGAGAGAGGACTCTGGCCCCAGGAGAATGGTCAGCAGCAAAACATACACCTTGCAGCAGATTCAAATCGGCAAAACTTTACTAAGCACTTAGTTTACTAGCCGCGCAGGGAGGTCACCACGGGGAAGTGCAAAGGCCCAGCTGTCACAACGGTGGGTGGAGTGGAGTGGTGGTAACTAAAAAAAAAAAAAAAAGAAAAAAAGAAAATGACATTACTGTTTTTCAGGGAAGTAGAGTTTTTACCTAGACTTATTTGACATGGTGTTACAAAAAACCCTGCTGCTTGATTCATTCTTTATTTTTTGTGGTTCCATATGGCTTACTTCTTCACATTGGAGCAAAGAAGGGTGTCTAAAAGCAGATCCCTAATAGCAGATCTTGGGGATGGTTTCAAGGCTTATTACAAGATGTTGAAAGGGAATGCCAAGACGAGGCCCAGGATTTTCAAAAGATACACAGATAATAAACCAGTGAGTTCCTTCTTGAGATGGTGTAATAGTCAGAATTCTTCAAAGGGGCAGAACCAGTAGGGGATTTATTAGGGTGTATTGCTTATCCTAATGATCACAGAAATGATCACAGAGGGGGAGAAGTCCCACAGCAGCTGTCTGCAAGATGGAGAGCCAGAGAAGAAGAGAGCATGGCTCAGTCCAAGTCCAGAGCGTCAGAACCAGGGAAGCCGGCAGCGCAGCTCCCAGGCTCCCAGTCTGAGGCCCAAGAACCACCAGGAGGCATCTGGTGCAACTCCCATAGTCCAGATGCTGGAGTCTGATGTCCAAAGGCAGGAAGAGAAAAGCGTCCTGCTCTGGAAAGAAGACAAAACAGAGAGAGCGCAGTCTTGGGCCAGCTGAGCCTCCCCTCGATTGGAGGGTGCCTGCTTAGGTGGAGGCCAGGACTTCCTTTCTTAGTCCACTGGCTCACATGTTGGTCTCCAGAAACGGCCCCATAGACAGAACAACGCTTCACCCATGTCTAGGCATCTCTCCGTCCAGTAAAGTTGATACCTGAAGTTAACCATCCCAGATGGGAGTGGTCCGTTAAGTTTCTCTCTTCTATGATTTTTGGTACAGAAACTGTTAGAAGCAGTGATTCAGTAATTTAAGATCTGAATTATTTAATTCACTGAAATTAACCTAGATTTTGATGGATTACCTAGATGTATTAGCCCATTGCATTGTTTAAAATTTTAGATTTACTGTTTTGTTTTTTCTTCTGCCTTTATTTGGGCACTACTGATTTCCTCATTGCCTACATAGCAAACATCTAAGGTGTCAGTGGGTGCTGTGTCTGTAATTAAAGGGTGGTCTTCATGAGCAGAAGATGAAAGAAGCCAATCACCTTGCTGCCGTGGAGATCTTTGAGAAAGTCAATGCCTCGCTGCTGCCACAGAATGTTCTAGACCTCCATGGGCTGCATGTGGATGAAGCTATAGAACATTTGATGGCAGTTTTACAGCAGAAAACTGAAGGTAAGACCACAGTAATGTCAGAGATATATATATATTTTTTAAAAATTATACATAATATATTTATAATATATATATATACACACACACACACATATATATATATATTATTTTGCTTATGTTGGTGTAACTTGCAAATTCAGGAGCGTCTGACTAGATAGGGCAGTGGTTCTCAACCTTCCTAATGCCGGGACCCTTTAATACAGTTCCTCATGTTGTGGAGACCCCCAACCATAAAATTATTTTCCTTGCTACTTTGTAACTAATTTTGCTAATGCTATGAATCATTATGTAACTATCTGATACTAGGTGACCCCTGTGAAAGGGTCATTCAACCCCAAAAGGGGTTGCGACCCATAGGTTGAGAACTGCTGAGATAGGCTGACCCTGTCTGGGTCAAGTTTATAGATGTTGGCATTAGTTATTCTTTAAGAAAACTTGCTAGCCTGGGCAATGTAGTGAGACCCTGACTTCACAAAAAATAAAATTAGCTGGATATGGTGGTGGGCACCTGTAGGTCCAGCTACCCAGGAGGCTGAGGCAGTAGCAGTGCTAGAGCCCAGGAGTTTGAGATTATAGTGACCTGTGTGGTCATGCTACTGTAGTCGAGCTTGGGCAACATAGTGAGACTCTCTCAGAAAAGAAAAAGGCTAGCTGGCTTCCTTCCTTCCTTCCTTTCCCTCTCTCTCTCTCCTTCCTTTTTTTTTTTTTTTTTTTGAGATGGAGTCTTACTATGTTGCCTTCGGTAGAGTGCTGTGCTGTCACAGCTCACAGCAACCTCAAACTCTTGGGTTTAAGCAATTCTCTTGCCTCAGCCTCCCAAGTAGTTGGGACTACAGGCGCCTGCCACAACACCCGGCTGTTTTTTGTTGCCGTTGTCATTGTTGATTAGCTGGCCCGGGCCGGGTTCCAACTCCCCACCTTCGGTGTATAACTACTGTGCTATGGGTGCTGAGGCAAGAGGCAGGCTTTCAGCATGGTGGTGCCCTCGTCTACGTAATCTCATTGTTACAGGCCAGTAGGAAAGACCACCTGCTTCAGATCTAAGTTCTACCTCTTCCCAGGGCTTTGACTGAGGATCTTGTATATGTTTCCATTCAATAGTATGTATTAATACTTCACATGTATTAAAGTATCATGTTGGTTTAGCATTTTATTCTTACTCATCATCAGATGGTAGTACTACAGCTCAATCTGTTCTAATTATCTCTCACTCTAATATTATATGTCATCTCCTTCATTACTCCTGGAGTATTTGGATGAATTTTTAACTTAGCTTTCTCTGTGTCTTCAGTTTTACTGTGGATCTGCTAGTGTTCCATAGCTATTTATTACCTATGGCTCCACAGCCCTGCCCTGTCACTGGTAGCTATATTATTCTGGTTAATTGGTTTATAAGCATTTTAGAAGGTTTTTTACTATACTTTATACAGGTTTATCAACTTGATACACTTAATTAAATAGCTGACTAAATAGGATTGATACGTAATGTTGAAAATTCATGTTTATGGGCTCGGCGCTTGTGGCTCAAGTGGCTAAGGCGCCAGCCACATACACCTAAGGTGGTGGGTTTGAATCCAGACTGGGCCCGCCAAACAACAATGACAGCTGCAACCAAAAAATTGCTGGGCGTTGTAGTGGGTCCTGAGGTCCCAGCTACTTGGGAGGCTGAGGCAGGAGACTTGCTTGAGCCCAGGAGTTGGAGGTTGCTGTGAGCTGTGATGCTACAGCCCTCTACCCAGGGGGACAGCTTGAGGCTCTGTCTCAAAAAAAAGAAGAAAATTCATGTTTATCATACAATCTTGTAACCATGTTGAAAAGGTTACAGAGTAATATTATAAACAGCTGTGTACCAATGAATCTAAGTACCAGGTGATAACATTTTGCTCTGTATGTTTCTCATTTATTTTTACTCTTCTCTTTGTATTCTTCCCAATCCTTTACTGTTTTTTCTCTCCATTTCTTTCTTTCCTTCCTTTTCTTTCTTTCTTTTATCCTTTCCTTCCTTCCCTTCCATTCCCTTCCCTTCCTTCCCCTTCCCTCCCCTCTTATCTTTCTTTCCTTCTTTTCTTTCTTTTTTTTGACACAGTCTCACCATGTCACCCTGGGTAGAGTGCTGTGGTGTGTCACAGCTCGCAGCAACCTCCAACTCTTGGACTTAAGTAATTCTCTTGCCTCAGCCTCCCAAGTAACTGGGACTACAGGCGGCTGCCACAATGCCTGGCTGTTTTTTTGTTGCAGTTGTTTAGCAGGCCCAGGCCGAGTTTGAACCTGCAACCCTCGCTGTATGTGGCTGGCACTGTAACTACTGTGCTACGGGTGCTGAGCCTCTGCTCTCCATTTCTAATGGAAATTATCACCTTGCAAATTTAATTATATCTTTTCTGCCCATTTTTATACCTTTACTATGTAAGTATACTATACCTGAATTTTAAGAAAACATACATGGTGTCACATTGTGTCATCGTCAAACCATTAAAAAAAAAAACTAAACACAAAAAAACACTTACTTTATTTTCACACAGTACAGTTTTCAGGGTCTGCTTATCTTGATGACTGTACTCATCCTGATGGATTGTTAACTGCATGTAATATTCTGTGACTGCATCATAATGTATCCATTCACATCTTACTGGAAATGTAGTGACAATGTTGCATTGAGCTTTGTTTTGCATATCAACATGTGTACTCTTATCACGATCTTTTTTCTCAAATTTTTATGTTGAATAAATTTAAAAGCTACACAAAAGTTACAAGAATTGTACAGTGAGCACTGATATACCTTTTACCTTGATCGGTCACTTGTTACTATTTGACCACATTTGCTTAATCTCTCTAAAATTGCTTTTTCTGAACCAGTTACACACAAGTTGTAGACTTCATGGTGCTTTACCTCCTAATACCTTGGGATGTGTATCTCTTAAGAACAGATTCTCTGACATAGCCATAATGTCCTTGTCACTAACACTGACACGTGATTTTACCTAATGTCCAGGCCATGTTCAGATTTCTCTTTGTGTGGGTAATGCTGGATAGCTGGACCATTTTCCCTTAGGTCCACGCTGGTCAATCATCACATGTTCCAGCGGATTGCCCAGGCCTATGTGATTTCCTGTAATAGGGACTAGTTCCCCTGCCTATTTTTTATCATCCACATTGTTGACATTTTTTGAAAACTCCAAGCCAGTTTTTTTTAGATTGTCCTATAATTTTAACTTGTCTGACACCACAAAGTCTAGAACTTTCTCATACTTAGATGCAGTTAAAATTATTTTTGGTAAAAATACTACAAAGGTGATGTTAAGCCATCCTTGGTGAATGCATCAAGAGACATATGTGAAAGTATCCAATGTACACAGCCCTATTATGAAACTAATGTATAGATCTCAAATGAAATCTACAACCTAATTCTAGCCCAAGAATACGGGGAGGGGAGGAGAGAAGGGCGGATGGGTGGAGGGAGGGTGATTGGAAGATCACGTATATGGTCTGTCTAACAAGGGTACAAGTGAATTTTTCTAGAACTAGAGTATAAATGTTTTAACACAATAACTAAGTAAATGACACAAAGTCTATGTTAACCAGTTTGATGAAAATATTTCAAATTGTGTATGAAAACACTACAC
>CAUYQV010174512.1:0-16327 GCA_963574575.1 Galagoides demidoff | reverse complement strand
TCCCCCTGGGTAGAGTGCCATGGCATCACAGCTCATAGCAACCTCCAACTCCTGGGCTCAAGCGAGTCTCCTGCCTCCACCTCCCAAGTAGCTGGGACCACAGGCGCCCGCCACAACGCCTGGCCATTTTTGGGTTGCAGCCATCATTGTTGTTTGGCAGGCCCGGGCTGGGGATTCGAACCCACCACCTTAGGTGTACGTGGCTGGTGCCTTAGCCGATTGAGCCACAGGCGCTGAGCCTGTTTATCAGTTTTAAGAGTATTTTGGTGGTGTCTTGGGATTTCTAATATAAGATTATGTAATCTGCAAAAAGGGACAATTTGACTTCCTCTTTTCCAATTTGAATGCCTTTTATATTTTTCCTGTAGCTATTGCTCTGGCTAGGACTTATAGTATTGTGTTGAATAGGAGTAGTCAAAGTGGCATTCTGGCCTTATTCTGGTTTTTAGAGGAAAGACTTTCAACTTTTCTCTATTCAGTATGATGTTAGCTGTGGATTTGTCATATGTGGCCTTTATTATTTTGAGATATGGTCCTTCTATGCCTAGTTAGCTGAGAGTTTTTATCCTTCAGGAATGTTGAATTTTATCAAATACCTTTTCTGCATTTATTTATTTTTGTCCTTATTCTGTTGATGTGATGTATCACATTTATTAATGTATATGTGTTGAACCATTTTTGAATCTTTTGAATTTTATATTTTTTATTAAGTCATAACTGTGTACATTGATGCATTTATGGGTTTCAGTGTACTGATTTGATATACAATGTGAAATGCTTACATGGAACTAAGTAACACATCCATCACAATTATACTCTTTTCTTAATATTTTTGAAATGTACCATTGCATCATGCACATTAGGTGAGGTTCCCCCAAATGCCCTCCCTCCACCCACTTCCCCTCTCCCCTTCCCTCACTCTCTTCTTCCCTTCTACTTTCTGGACTATAGTTATGTTTTACCATTCATATGAATGTATAGGTGATTACATATTGATTTCGTAGTAGTATTGAGTACATTGGATACCCCCCACCCCATTCTTGAGCTACTATACTAAGGAGAATATGTTTCAGTTCTATTCAGGTGAACATAAAAGACGTGACATCTCCATCTTTTTTATGGCTGCATAGTGTTCCATGGTGTACATATACCACAATTGTTAATCCATTCATGGATCAATGGGCCTTGGGCTATTTCTATGTCTTGGCTATTATAAATTGAGCTGCAATAAACATTCTGGTGCAAAAGTCTTTTTTGTAAAATATGATCATCTGGGTATATACCTAGTAGAGGAATTGTAGGATCAAATGGCAGGTCTATTTTTAGATCCCTAAGTGTTCTCCAAACATCTTTCCAAAAGGAATGTATTAGTTTGCGTTCCCATCAGCAGTGTAGAAGTGTTCCCTTTTCTCCACATCCATGCCAACAGCTCTGGTTTTGGGATTTTGTGATGTAAGCTAATCTTACTGGAGTTAGATGATATCTCAAAGTGATTTTGATTTACATTTCTCTGATGATTAAGGGGGATGAGCATTTTTTCATGTGTTTGTAGGCCATATGCCTGTCTTCATCAGAGAAGTTTCTGTTCAAATGTCTTGCCCACATAGAAATGGGGTTATTTGTTCTTTTGTTATTGATTAGTTTGAGTTCTTTGTGGATTCTAGTTATCAGACCTTTGTCAGATGCATATCCTGCAAAAATCTTCTCCCATTCTGAAGGTTGTCTGTTTGCTTTACTTGCTGTGCTCTTGGCTGTGCAAAAGCTTTTTAGTTTGATCAGATCCCAGTATGTATTTTTGATATTGCTTTGATTACCTTGGGGGGGGGGTTCCTCATAAAATATTCTCCCAGGCCAAATTCTTCAAGTGTTTTCCCTGCACTCTCTTCTAGTATTTTTATAGTTTCCTGTCTTAAGTTTAAATCTTTTATCCAGTGAGAATCAATTTTTGTGAAAGATGGGGGTTCAGTTTCAGTCTTCTATAGGTCGCAAGCCAGTTCATCCAGCACCATTTGTTAAATAGGGAGTCTTTCCCTCACTGAATATTTTTGATAGGCTAGTCAAAGATCAAATGATGATAAGTAGCTAGGTTCATCTCTTGATTCTCTATTCTGTTCCATAAATCTACCTCTCTGTTTTTTTGCTAATACCATGCTGTTTATATGACTATAGATTTATAGTATCGCCTGAAGTCTGGTAACATGATACCTCCTGATTTGTTTTTATTTTTGAGTAATGTATTTGCTGTTCAAATTTTTTTCTGTTTCCATATAAAACAAAGCACTATTTTTTCAAGCTGTTTAAAGTATGACAATGGTACTTTAATACGGATTGCATTAAATGTGTGGATTGCTTTAAGTAGTATGGACATTTTAACAATGTTGATTCTTCCCAGCCATGAGCATGGTATGTTTTTCCATTTGTTAACATCTTCAGCCATTTCTTTTCTCAGAGTTTCATAGTTCTTTTTATACAGATCTTTCATGTCCTTTGGTAGGTAAATTCCCAGATATTTCATCTTTGGAACTACTGTAAAAGGAATAGAGTCCTTGACTATATTTTCAGCTTGACTATTATTGGCATATATAAAAGCTACTTATTTGTAAGTATTGATTTTATAACCTGAGATGCTGCTATATTCCTTGATCATTTGTAAGAGTTTTGTAGTTGAGTCCCTGGGATTTTCCAGGTATAAGATCATATCATCGGTGAAGAGTGAGAGTTTGATCTCCTCTGACCCTATTTGGATACCCTTGATTGCCTTCTCTTTCCTGATTGCAATGGCTAAGACTTCCATTAATATGTTGAATAGCAGTGGAGACAGTGGGCATCCTTGCCTCATTCCTGATCTGAGTGGAAATATTTTCAATTTTACAACATTCAATATGATATTGGCTGTGGGTTTGCTGTAGATGGCCTCTATCAGTTTAAAAAAATGTCCCATCTATGCCTATTTTCTTAGTGTTCTGATCATGAAAGAATGTTGGATATTATCAAAGCCTTTTTCTGTCAATTGAGAGAATCATATGGTCTTTGTTTTTTATTTTATTGATGTGATGTATTATATGTATAGATTTGCATATGTTGAACCAACCCTGTAACCCTGGAATAAAACCAACTTGATCATGGTGTATAATTTTTTTTAGTGTTATTGAATTCTGTTCACTAAGATCTTATTGAATATTTTTGCATCAATTTTCATTAATGATATTGGTCTATAATTCTCTTTCTTTGTTGTGTCTTTTCCTGATTTGGGGATCAGGGTGATATTTGCTTCATAGAATGTGTTGGGAAGTATTTCTTCTTTTTCTATGCTTTGGAAAAGGTTGTATAATATAGGTACTATTTCCTCTTGAAGGTGTGACAGAATTTGGATGTGAAGCCATCTGGTCCCAAACTTTTCTTTTTTGGGAGATTTTATATTGTTGAGGCCATCAATGATTGATATAGGTCTATTCAAGATTTCTAATTATTTCTGGTTGCGTCTAGGAAGGTGATATGCTTCCAGGTATTTGTCCATTACCTTCAGATTTTCATATTTCTGGGAATAGAGGTTTTTGTAGTAATCATTGAGGTTTTTTTAATTTCTGAGGTGTCTTGTTATTTATCCTTTATTGTTTCTGATAGATGATATTAGAGATTTTACTTTTCTGTTTCTGGTTAAGTTGGCCAAAGATTTATCAAAAGATTAATATCTTTTCAAAAAACCAACTTTTTGTTTCATTGATCTTCTGAGTGATATTTTTGTTTTCAATTTCATTTAATTCTGCCCTAATTTTGGTTATTTCTTTTCTTCTGCTGGGTTTGGGGTTGGAATGTTCCTCCTTTTCTAGTTGCTTGAGATGATCCATTAAGTTGTTGGCTTCCTCTCTTTCTGTTTTTTTGATGAAGGCTTCCAATGCTATGAATTTCCCTTTTATGACTGCCTTTGTAGTATCCCACAGATTTTGATCATTCATGTCTTCATTATCATTTTGTTCCAAAAAATTTGATGATTTCCTTCTTACTCTTGTCTTTGACCTAGCTATCATTCAGCCTAAGATTCTTTTTTTTGCAGCTTTTTGGCCGGGGCTGGGTTTGAACTTACCACCTCTAGTATATGGGGCTGGTGCCATATTTCTTGAGCCAGAGGTGCTGCCCTAGCCTAAAATTCTTTAGTTTCCATGACTTTGTTCGAGTATGAAGATTCCTGTTGCTGTTGAGTTCAACTTTTATTCCATGGTGGTCTGAAAAGATACAGGGAATAATTTCTATACTTTTAAATTTGCTGAGGTTAGACTTGTGTCCTAGGATATGATCTATTTTGGAGGATGATACATGGACTGATGAGAAGAATGTATATTCATTCAATTTTATTAGGATGAAATGTTCTGTAGAGGGCTGTTAAGTCCATTTGTTCTCGCTTCAGGTTTAAGTCTAATATTTCTTTGTTTAGTTTCTTCTTGGAGGATCTATCCAAAATTGTCTAAGGAGTGTTAAAATCTCCAACTATTATAGTACAGGAAGATATCAAGTTGTTCATATCCATTAGGGTTTGCTTTATAAATTGAGGAGCATTCTGGTAGGGTACATAAATGTTAATTATTGAAATCTCTTCATGTTGGGTGTTTCCCTTCACAAATATGTAGTGACCATCCTTATCTTTCTTTATCTTTGTTGGTATGAAGACAATTGTATCTGCAACTAAAATTGCAACCCCTGCTTTTTTCTGGTTTCCATTTGCCTGTATTATAGAAGTCCAACCCTTCACCCTGAGTCTATTTTTATCCTTTAATGTAAGGTGAGATTCTTGTATGCAGCAGATATCTGGTCTGAGTTTATGTATCCAGTCAACCAGCCTATGCCTCTTTAGAGAAAAATTTAAACCATTCACATTAATTGGGCGAATTGATAACCCTGGTTGTGTTTTGGGTGTCATATTTTTCAGATGTCCAGTGGACTTTTTTAATCCTGGAGGATTAAATCCTCAGGATGGGTCTGAGAATATCCTGGAGAGCTGGTTTAGTTAAATTCTTCAACATGTGTATGTCATTAAAGTATTCTCCATCACAAATGAAACTCAGTTTAGCTGGATACAGGATCCTGGGCTTGATCATGGTTATGTTTTCTTTTTGATGTGCTATTGGCTTTGGTTTGCTAATATTTTGTTGAGGATTTTGCATCTATGTTTATGAAGGATATTGCCTGTAATTTTCTTTTTTTGTTATGGTTGTGTCTTCGTCTGGTGTATCAGCATAAATAATGCTAGCCTCATGGAATGAGTTAGGGAGAATTCTCTTCTCTTCAATTGTTTGGAATAGTTTGAAGAGGACTGGTGTTAGTTCTTTCTTATGGAAATTTACCCATTTAGTCTAGGTTTTCTAGTTTGTTAGCACAAAAATATTCATAGTAGTCGCTGATCATCATTTGTATTTCCGTGGTATCAGTTGTATTGTCTCCTTTTTCATTTCTGATTTTATTTATTTGGGTATTTTCTCTATTATTCTAGCTAGCAATATATCAATTTTGTTTATCTTTTCAAGACTCAACTTTTCATTTCATTGATTCTTTGTTTTTTAGTCTCTATTTCATTTATAAATGAAATTATCATTATTTCTTTTTTTCTGCTAATTTGCAGGTCAATTTGTTCTTGCTCTTCTAGTTCCTTTGGGTTATTTATTTGAAAATTTTCTACTTTTTTGATGTAGATATTTATGGTTATAAATTTCTTTCTAAGTGCTGCTTTTGCTATACATGTATTGGCAGGTTTTGGTATGCTGTGTTTCCATTTTCGTTTGTTTCAAGAAATTTTTTGATTTCCTCTTAATTTCTTTACTGTTCCCATGGTTGTTCAGAAATATTTTGTTTGATTTTCATGTATTTTTATAGTTTCCAAAGTTCCTCTTGGTACCGATTACTGACTTCAGTCCATTTTGGTCTGAGAAGATGCTTGATATGATTTAAATTTTTTAAAAATTTTTGAACATTCTGGAGAATGTTCCATATGTTGAGGAGAAGAATATGTATTCTGCAGTTTGGGGGTAAAATGTTCTGTAAATGTCTGTTAGGTCCATCTGGCCTAAAGTTCAGTTTAAATACAACGTTTCTTTATTGCTTATCTGTGTAGATGATCTGTTTAATGCTGAGAGTAGGGTGCTGAAGTTCTCCTCTACTATTGTAATGTAGTCTCTATCTCCCTTTAGATCTAGTAATACTTGCTCTATAAATCTGGGTGCTCCAGTGTTGGACTCATGTATATTTAGAATTACTATATCCTCTTGCTGTATTGATCTCATTATTATTGTATAAGGACCTTCTTTGATGTTTTAATTTTTTTTTTACTGTTTTTGAGTTAAGGTCTGTTTTATGTATACTCCAGCTCACTTATTTTTTCCTGCTTGTATAAAGTATCTTTTACTATCCCTTTACTTTCAGTCTATGTATGTCTTTTTTTTTTTTTTTTTTTTTTGAGACGGAGCCTCAAGCTATCCCCCTGGGCACAGTGCCATGGCATCACAGCTCATAGCAACCTCCCACTCCTGAGCTCAAGCGAGTCTCCTGCCTCCGCCTCCCAAGTAGCTGGGACCACAGGCACCTGCCACAATGCCCGGCCATTTTTTGGTTGCAGCCATCATTGTTGTTTGGTGGGCCCTGGGCTGGGGATTCGAACCCGCCACCTTGGGTGTATGTGGCTGGCGCCTTAGCCACTTGAGCCACAGGCGCCGAGCCCAGTCTATGTATGTCTTTATAGGTAAAGTGTTTTTTGTGTTGGCTGCATAAAGTTGAATTTTTTTGATCCATTCAATTCAGCTCTATCTTTAAAGTGGATAATTTAATTAATTTACATTCAAGGTTTTTATTGAAATGTGAAGTTTTCTTCCTGTTATATTGCTAATTATTTTTCTGCTTGTTTTGTATATTCTTTGTTTCTTTTTCTCTCATTTTTGCCATTGTGATTTGGTGGTTTTCTGTATTGGTATCATTTGAGTCTTATCTCTTCCTGATTTGTTTGTTTGGTTTACCTGTGAGTGTTATGCTTTCATGTGTTTTTGTGTTGATAAATGTCATCCATTCACGTCCAGGTCTAGGACTCCCTTCAGCATTCCTGGCAGGGCCAGTCTAGCGAAGATGAATTCCCTCAGCTTTTGTTTTTCTGGGTAAGACTTTATTTCTCCTTCATTTATATAGAATAATTTTGCTGGACATAATATGTTGGCTGGCAGGGTTTTTTCCTTTCACCACTTTGAGTATATCACTCCATTCTCTCTTATCCTGTAATAATTTGTGTGGATAAATCCTTAATAGGGGACTAAACACTTTTCTCTTGCTGTTTTTAAAATTCTCTATTTGACTTTAGATAGCTTGACCATATTATGCTGTGGAGAAGAACTTTTGCACTGCATCTGTTTGTGGATACCTGAATCTTCTGTATCTGAGTGTCTAATTTTTTTTTGTTAGATTTGGGAGGTTTTCTATCATTTTATTAAGGTTTTCTAGCACTTTAAAAAAATCTCTTTGCCTTCTGGAACCCCAGTAATTCAAACATTTGGTCAATCTAGGATGTCTCATATGTTATAAGGCTTTGCTCATTTTTTATATCAATTCATTTTTCTTTATTTTTATCTGATTGGGTTATTTTAGAAGAACTGTTTTCAAGTTATTAGATTCTTTCTTCTGCTTAATCTAGTCTATTGTTGAAGATTTCACATGTATTTCGCATTTTATTCAATGAATTCTTCAGTTCCAAAATTTGCTTGTCTCTTTTTATTGATATCTATCTCTCTGGTAAATTGCTTATTCACATCCTGAATTGTTTTCCTGATTTCTTTTTATTGTTTTTCGGAATCATTTTGTCTCTTACTGAGCTTCTTTGGGATTAAAATTTTGAATTTTTTTTCTGTACTTTGATAAATTTTCTCTTGCTTAAGACCTCTTGCTGGGCAATTATTGTGTTCCTTTGGAAGCATCATATTTCCTTGAGTTTTAATGTTTTCTGTGTTCTTACACTGATATGTGTTCATTTAGTGTAATAGTCACTTTTTGTCTATTTTATAAATTTTCTTTTTTAGAGGAAGATTTTTTCCTGAAATTGTGTCTATGGTATTGGTTGGATAGAGCACTCTGGCTTTGTGTTTGGATGTTGGCAGTAGTATAGTCCTATTGTGATTTCTTTGGCTGTAAACAGCATCAGTAGGGTCAGTGATTTCCTCAGTGGCAAAGGGTACAGTTGTTAACAGAGGCTGTGGTGAAGTTTTGCTGGAGACTGGGACACCAGGTTGGCCAGTCTTTAGGCCCCAGTAGCAGCAGGGGTGGGTTGAACATGTCTGTCCTTGGACTCCAGTATAGTATACACTGGTGCTGGTGTTACCAGGTTCAGGAAGGTTGACTCTTGAGCCTCCAGGTGGCTTGCTCAGGTGCCAGGAATGGATGGGCAAGTAGGTATGTTCTTGAGTTTCCTGCACAGTGGGTGTGATAACAGTAGGCCTCTGGACCTATGTGGCCTGTGCTGGTGTTGGTAGTGGCTGCCATGGGTTAGGCAGGCAAGTTCCCAGACCTGTAGGTGGTACATAAGGATGAGTGCTAGCTGTAGTGGTAGGAACAGGTTGAGTGAGGTCAACTTCAAAATCCAGAAGGAGTGCTTAGGTGCCATAGTGGTGGACTAGGCTGGGCCCTTGAATAGGTACTGGAGTAGAGCCCTGCCAGTCTCTGCCCTTGGGCCCCCTGGTACCAAAGGATGCTGGCTGTGATATACATGTGTGGGGTGAGTCCCAGGCCACTGGGGAAACATTCAGGTGGAGGCTTCAATGGCTGTGCTGCAACCCCGTTGCTAAGGAAGGTGGAATTGCTCTCCTTGGGAGCAGAAACAGGCACATGGCTTCTACTTACCCCTGCTCACAGCAGACTGTAGCTGCCCATGGTTGTAAGCAGTGGAATTTGTCCTCCAGGTGTGTGAGAATGAGTGGCCACCCCTCTATGAGTATGGGGAGGGGACTGGGTTGCTGACTGTGGCTGCTGCCTTGGCCCTCACCCTACTTGCCAGGCAGTATGCACTGTAGTGGGGTAGGGGCTGTGCTCTCAAAATAGCATCATATTGCTGCTGCCTGGGACTTGGGATCTTGTGGGACCCTCCATGAGCTCTCCCTGTAGTGATAACCTTCATGCAGTTTTCAGGGATCTCCCTGTGTTAATCTCGGGGCTCACAGGTTTCAGAGAATCTCCTGTGACTAGAATTGTAAGACTCTGAAGCAGGAATATGAACTACTGAGGGTCTGTTACTTAGCCTTTTTCCCACCTTGAGGAGTCTGTCTCAGCTCCCAGGTGATCCTGGGGAAACCGGTTGCCTCATTTCCTTTCTTTTCTTTTCTTTAGGTGTTTCCTGTCTCTTCTCTGTTGAATTGCAGTGTTCTCTCCTGGATGATCTATTCGAAGTGTAATTATGTATTCACTATTTTGGTCCTTCTCAGTGGAGGAGGAAAGAGAGGCCTCTAATCAGCAATCTCAAATCCCTTCCCATCCTACTCTTTTTGAGGGTTCACTGATATTACTCTTTTAAATAAACATTGGTCACTGGCGTTTAGCAAAATCTGGTAGAGATATATTCAGCCTAGTTGAAGTCTTTAGCATCTGTAGGACAGGGTGTCCCATAGAATTGCTGTTGGACTGTGTGCAATAGAGATGTTCCTAAAATACATAGCACACTTTTGTAAGTTAGAACATATTTTAAATGCATTGGAAGCATTCATCTTGTGATGAATTCTCTTCTAAAGCTAAGAATGACTCCAATATTATTTTTAAAATCCAATTTCCTTTAAGTGATGCTGGTATGGGAAAACCCATATGCTAATGATGTCCGCTAGGCTGGCTTGCCAAGTACTCATCAATAAAGCACAGCCTCTCCCCTCCTGCTTTTTGAAAGTAATTTTTACAAATATTTTAAAACCACACACAACTTGAATACAAAAAATGTGAAATACAGATAAGCGAAATCAACAGCAAAATGTTAAAGCCATTTATAATCCAATTATTGAGAAGCTTACCTATACTTGCCTCTTGCTGTATAGCCTTTGCCAAGAAAATTCTTTATTAGAAGTATCACCAGGGTTTCACCAATCTCAGTGAATATTTTTCTAAATTGAATCCTATTTACAAATTTTCTCCACTTTCCCACTTTAAGAAAACATTGTTGATGACCTCTGATCATCTCCCCAGCATTGATTTTACCTCCACCACAATGAGTAACAACATGTTGTTTAGGTGGGATTGACTTAAACCCTCAATTATAGAGATAGGTACTGTGTGGTATAAACCAGTCCAGGCATTCCCATTTTCTTTTCTTTTCTTTTTTTTTTTTGAGACAGAGCCTCCAGCTATCCCCCTGGGTAGAGTGCCATGGCATCACAGCTCACAGCAACCTCCAACTCCTGGGCTTAAGCTAGTCTTCTGCCTCCGCCTCCCAAGTAGCTGGGACCACAGGTGCCTGCCACAACCCTGGCTATTTTTTGGTTGCAGCCATCATTGTTGTTTGGAGGGCCCGGGCTGGATTCGAACCTGCCACCTTAGGTGTATGTGGCTGGAGCCTTAGCCACTTGAGCCACAGGTGCCAAGCCACAATCCATTTTCTTTGGCTGAAGTGATGGGTTTAAGTAACCCAGGACTTGGTATGTCCTATTCCTTTAGCAACAGGAATTAAATCACAGGTGATCTAGTCATCTGGTAACTTGAGACTTTTGCTGGGGATTCTGGGATACAAAATTTTCTCTCCTGGATGTCAATAGCCATTTAGCTACCATTAAGGAAGCCAGGCCAAAGTCAAATCTTTAACTTCTTAACACATCAATCACCTTACAATTGTGCCCATTCTGCTAATTAGCCTATTCAGTCAGATTTTAAGAGTTGTCTTTGTGTTCAGGATCTATAATTAGTTCTTATCCTGTTCCTGTTTCAAAAATGTAATCCCCTCTCATATATCAGAGGACATTAACTCAATTTAAGTTTCTTTTCTGATTGGTCTGTTAACTATTTCTTCACATGTATGTTTTCTCTTGTAGGGTTCACCTTTCTTTTGAGGTATTGGCATTCTCCAAATGTGGGTGTCTGTCTGAGTACATCTACATCTTTGCAGTTGATCTTCCTTTCTAGGCTGCTTGCTGCCTCTGCTCATACACTTCACTTGGGAAAATGAGAGAAGCAGCTCTAGGACTTATATACTTCTCTGCTCCAAGATGTGCAGAAGGTACAGCTCACTCAGTAGGGTACCTCACTGGCTAAGCTTCTAGGATTGAGTGTTCCCTAGTTCTCTGGCAGCCTTGACTTACTCAGTCTCCTTTATTTTGGGATCCTGGCTGCTACCACTTCTGGATATGGAGCACACTTTGTATAATATCTGCTTTTTTATCCGTCATATTTGCTGATGAATGTCCTGGGATGCCATCTCCCTATCTTATCCAATCTACTGTCTTTGGTTTCTCAGAGATTCCTCACAGTTTCGGGTCCGTGAAATATCTTCATCTTATTTTTATATGTGGCCACTTTAAAAATGTTCTTGTATAATTTTACTATTTAAGAGCAGGGAGGACTGACTCATGCCAGTAATCCCAGAACTTTGAGAGACTAAGGCAGGAGGATCTCTTGAGACCAGGAGTTAGAGACCAGCCTGGGAAACATGGGGAGACCCTGTCTCTACAAAAAGATAAAGTAAAAAAATTAGCCAGATATGGTGGCTCACACCTATAGTTCCATACTTGGGAGGCTGAGGTGGGAGAATTACTTGAGCCCAGGAGTAAGGTTGCAGTGAGCTATGATGGTGCCACTGTACTCCACCCTGGGTGACAAAGCAAGACTCTGTCTCTAAAGGAAAAAAAAAAAAAAGAAATGAAAGAAAAGCAGAGAAGATCTTGTGTATTCATTCTGTTGTCTTGAAACTAGAACTGTGATTATTTTGGGTGTGCTTGACATTTTTACCCCTGGTGGAAAAATGATCAAATCTCAGATATATTGTATTTCAATCCCCCAACATAGAGATTATTTCTGAAGTGGTCATGTGATCTGAGCTAGTTCAATGGGGGGTAATTCTGGGATTTGGTTTTTTTTTTTAGAACAGGGGTTCTTAACCTGTGGGTCATGACTCCTTTTTAAAAATGAAAATACATTGCGACATTAGGAAGGTTGAGAACCACTGTTCTAGAATAACCAGGACAGAAGAGTTAGTTGTTTTCCACACACTGGAATCAAATATGAATGACTAGAACTTCAAAAAAACATTTTCTTCACAAGGACAGAGCTTATGAAAAAAGAACCAAAACAGAGGAAGTATAACACTCAAGAGACTAAGTCAGAGAGATTGAATTAAATGGTGTTATTTGAGCCCTTGAATCCCTTGGAGACCAGCTTTACCACTAAACCATCCATTTACATAGGCCAGGAGATTTTTGATCATTTTTGCATAAGATAGAGTTGGGTTTTCACTCACTTTGCAACCAAAATTTAGTACCTAATTTACTACTTTACAGTTATATTCAATTATTGCGAGGCTAACCTTGGTCTTGCCTGATGTTTGTATGGAACACAACTTTCCAATAACTTGAATTTTTCTTTGATTTATACTTTTCCTGATATTTTTCTTTTAGCCCGGGATTTAAACAATGGTAGTGTTACTAAACACTATTATCATTTTAGATTCCCTAGTGGTTTTTCCTCGGGCAACTTTGGAATTACATGAAATGCTCAACAAAAATGTAGATTCCTAGGCCATGTGCCAGGAAGATCTGCTGGTATGTACTTCTATGTCACAGCCAGGGAGTTCTGTTGCGCACTAAAACTTGGAAATCAGAGTCCTAGCACTAGCTCCTTATCTGTGACTTCTTTCTGCTGTTCCCAAGACCTGCAGTCACTCTCTGCCCTCCATCAGTTTCTTTTTCCATTCATGGATAGAGGAATAAGAGATAGTAGCGCTTCATAGACTTCCCATTGGCCATATTGAACCTGGGCTTTCCTGCTCATTCACTTAGCTAGGAAATATTTCCCAGATGAACACCTCAAACCTGAGCTCCTTGGCCTTTGGAAATCTGAACTTACATTTTCTAAGCAAATGTACTGACATGTAGTTTTCTGTAATTTTGGCCTCTTTAGTTTTTGAAATGGACATGGAATTACTAAAACCCAACCCGAATCAGGAATTGAAAATAAATATAGTAGAACCTCTGTAAATCAACCAAGGGACTGTAACAAACTGGTCAACATACAGAGGTGGTTAACTTAAGGAACTAGACCTACTGTACTGATACAGACATGTGGTGCTTGTCTGGTCTATGAAAACTAGGTAGACTCAAGGAGGTGGTCAGTGTAGGGAGGTGGTCAGCTGTGGAGGTTCTGCTGTATTTAAATAGAAAATTAAGGAGAATTGAAATGTTTTTCTTTTTCTCTTTCCTTCTATGAAAGGCAGGAGAGACTTGAAGCTGCCTGTCCCCTCTTCGTTAAGGTAAGCCCATTTATCTTGTAGGCTTCTATGGCAGCTGTGTATCCAGGCCTCTAAACAAAGATATCAAAGGATTTCCTCAAATTTGACAGGACTGTTGATAATTGCAATACGTAAGGCTGACAGAAAAGTTATGAGATAGGCATTGAGCTTTAAGCCTTTCCTATGGCCTAGGTCCCCAAAATAGTAGCTCCCTACTAGTGAACATCTGAAGCCTTGATCTGACCATGCCAAAACATTTGGCATGTGGAAAGTGGCCCAGCTGTCACAGAGCAAGGAGATAAATAAATTCCCCAGTGTTTATAGACTTCTCTTGGACCTCTGCATATATGCGACGTAATCGCTGTTTAAAAACACCCCATAAAATTCAAAAATGTGCCAATAATAACTCACTCATCTCAGTCTGGGCTGGGTTTCCAAAGCACCAGATGCTGATGCTATTCCTTTACAGGAGTGGGAGAGTGCTGTCTACCCAGCTGGGGGCTCGCTTCACGTCCTCCTGACCCCTGGGCCACCTCACCCCAAGGCAAAGGCCCAGTCAACTTTGGGTCAGGGGGTGTGGTAGAGATGGCTGGGGAGGGACACATCACCCTCCACTGCCCACTGCTTGTCTCATGCTGCCATCCCTGCAGCACATTTCTTGAAGCTTCATGTAGAAACCTTTGAGAGTCTTCCCTTGACACCATTCATTCTCCCACTGCCCTTCCTTCCCTAAATCTCCTCCATGATACAAGGGAGGGCTGAAGATTTCATCTGAATTGAAATGTTTAAAAATATGTTTTCTACCTTAATGAAAAAGAATATAGTACGAGGTCTTCCATTTGTGTCAAGAAATTGAGAAAAGCAATGTGGAGTTTATTTAGGTGCCCGTGTCTTAGAAGAGCAGGCAGAAGTCAGACAGGTTGTGCTAAAAAGCATGATGCTGATGCATTTCAGACAAATCCAGAGGAAAGCTGCCCCCATTTACTGTACACAGACATTTCTCACTGAACTGACTTAAGGCCAGGACAGTAAGGGTGGGAAAGAAAGGCACTTCCAGGGCCAGGTTGAGGTAGAGGAAATGCCATGCTTGAAAGGGGAGGCTTGGGTCCCCTCCAAACCAGGAGATTAATATCATTTCCTTTAATAAATGTTGAACGTTCTGTATGTGCCAGGCACGGTATTGAATGCTGAGGATATGATGGTGATCAAACAGATGTGGTTTCCCGACCTCAGGGAGCTATGATCCGGAGGGGTGATCCTATTAATCAATTAATCATTAAATAAACATGTAAATGCAGCAGAGCTAAGTGCTGCAAATGAGAGGTTTAGCAGGCTCTGGGAGCCCATGTGGCAGGCAATTTGACTTTGGCTGTGGGGTCAGGAAGAGGTTTCCTGAAAAAGCCATCACCGGGTTGAGATCTGAATGATGAGAGAATTAGGTCGATAAAGAAGGGAACTGAGGCCTGTAGGGTCTGGAGCATGAGGAACAGAGGCTCTGGGGTGAGGACCCTGGGCTGGAGCACAGGCAGATACGGGAGAGGGGCAAGGCTGGTTAGGTTCTAGGGCACAGAACATAGAGGTCCTTGCTAGTAGACCAAGTCAAGCATTTTAGTCTTTATCATATAAGTAAAGGGAGCCATTGAACAGTGGCGATGATGGCAGTAGTGGTGGTTATGTTCAGCTCTGTGTGGGAAAGGATTGTTCTAGCTGCACTGTGAGTGGGGGGTGGGGGTAGAGAAGGTAGATTCCATGTGGGAAGAGCAGACAGGAAGGGTTTACAGTGGCCCCGGCAGGAAATGATGGTAGCTTAGGCCAAGGTGGTGGCCATGATGGGGAGAGAGGTTTATCAGGGGAAACTCACAGGGCTTGATGTTTGTGTTTACCTTGTCACCTTCAAGCTGCCTCAAGTGCAAATTTGACAGGAACCTAAAGGTAGCGTGGCCATTGGTGCGGGTGAGAGCACATCAAAGCTGAATTACATTTATCTGAACAAACAGCACTGGCCCTGGATCCCAAGGAACATTTTTCCATCCCTCCTGAATCTTCAGCATGAGCAGGCACTGAAAATGAAACACGAGGGAAGGAAGCAGGCACCCTGGTTATTTTTAGCAAGCCATAGGAAATAGCCAACATTCTAATTTGACTCCTTCTCATTAAAATCCAGAGCCTAACCTCACACAGTTCTTGTTTCTAATGTCTGCAAACTTCTCTTTTTCCAGATAATTGACAATAGGCCCCCACGGAAGTCTTCTCTGCATATCTGCAAAAATTTAGGAAACATTAGGTTTGACACCATCATTATGTTTGCCAAGGCAGCAAAAATTGCAGCCGGCGAAACTGCAAATGTGATGAAGCAGAACAGTGAGGACAGCCTGGAATGACTGATCATTTCAGAGCGTCTTCTAGAGAGTTTCTAATGCTGGAGTTTTCCCCCATCTTTGAAACAAGGAGAAGTAGGGAGTGGCTACTTTGGGGACAAGCTGTGGTCACAGGGTTTCTTTTTCTTTCTTTTCTACCTTTGTTCTCTGCTCTCAAGTGGTTCCTTGAACTTAGCATTATTTTTTAATATTTTCATGTAATAACAACAAAAAATTTCATATTCAATAAGTTGAAGGCTCGGCGCCTGTGGCTCAATTGGCTAAGACGCCAGCCACGTACACCTACGGTGGCGGGTTCGAATCCCCAGCCCGGACCCTCCAAAACAACAATGATGGCTGCAACCAAAAAATGGCTGGGCATTGTGTGGGCGCCTGTGGTCCCAGCTACTTGGGAGGTGGAGGCAGGAGACTCGCTTGAGCCCAGGAGTTGGAGGTTGCTGTGAGCTGTGATGCCATGGCACTCTAACCAAGGGGGATAGCTTGAGGCTCCATCTCAAAAAAAAAAATATATATATAT
>CAUYQV010174510.1:0-20049 GCA_963574575.1 Galagoides demidoff | reverse complement strand
GCCTGTGGTCCCAGCTGCTTGGGAGGCGGAGGCAGGAGACTCGCTTGAGCCCAGGAGTTGGAGGTTGCTATGAGCTGTGATGCCATGGCACTCTACCCAGGGGGATAGCTTGAGGCTCCGTCTCAAAAAAAAAAAAGAAAATGGCAGTTTCTCAAGAAGTTAAACTTGGAATTACCATGATAGATTGAGCATACCAAACCCCCCAATCCAAAATTTCAAATGCTCCCAAATCTGAAGCTTTCTGAGTGGGAAATGCTTATTGGAGTGTTTTGGATTTTGGATGTTCAGATGAGGGATGCTCAACCAGTGAGTAGAATGCCTAAATTCCAAAATACGGACCACCTGGTCCCAAACATTTCCCATAAGGGATACTCAATCTGTATTATGAAATGCCCAGCACAGTCAAATCCAGAGACAGAAGGTAGGCCGGCAGCTGTGTAGGGCTGCGGGGAGTGACTGCTAAAGGGAGTGACTTTCCATTTGCATGAAGAAAAAGTTCTGGAGAAGAATGGTGGTGATAGCTGACAACATTGTGAATGCAGTTAATGCCATTGAATTGTACACTTTAACACAAAGAAAGTGATTTAAAAAAAAAAGAAGAAGAAGAAGTGGGCCTTTGAAAGGAGACCCAACCTCCTAATGCCTTGTTCCTTAGGCCCTGCCACAGGCCCCACTTTGGGGGCATGGGGCCACCAGAAAACAAATCTGCCAACTCCTTGATTCGGGAATACCCAGCCTCCAGAACTGTGATAAACCAATGTTTGTGGTGTAAGCCACTCAGCTGATGGCATTTTTGTTATAGCAGCCAATACGAACCAATACAAAGATGAGCAAAAATCTTAATCAAAGCTAGATGGATGGCAAATAATCACATGAAAAGATGTTCAACACCATTTGTCATTTTGGATATGTGAACTTAAACCACAAGGAGATACTGCCCAATAACATTTGAATAGGTAAAAGTTTTTGAAAAGTCCAACAATAGCCAGTTGTTATGAGAATGGAAAGCAACTGAGAGTCACACACATTGCTGGTGGCGATGTGAAACGGTGTGGCCATCCTGAAAAGCAGTCTGGCAGTTTCTTACAAAGTTAAACACATGCTGACCTTGAGATCCAGCGATCTCACACCTACTCATTTACCCAAGTGAAGTAAAAACCTACATTAACACACAATCTATACATGAGTTTTTGTTAAAGCTTTATTCATAATTGCCAAAATGGAATGTCCCTCAGTTGGGGAATAGATTAAAAACACTTTAGCATATCCATACATTGGAACACTACTCAGTGGTAAAAAAAGAACAATTTATGATCCATAGAAAAACAACATGGATGGATCTCCAAATAATTATGCTGAGTGAAAGAAACCAAACCAAAAAAAAAAAAAAGGACATACTGTATGATTTCATTTACATAAAAGTATGGAAAAGTGGCCATGGTGGCAGGGATGGAGGTTATTTATACATGTGCTTGGCAACATGGACTTCCGCTCACTAAGGCCAACCTGGCCACGGCCACCACCGAGTACCCAATCAGACAGCAGCACCATTGCCTGGAGTGATCAGCCAGCTAACTTGTGGCAGGAGGATTACATTGGCCTATGTGTTTTATTTTTTTGTTGGTTTGTTTTGAGACAGAGTCTTACTCTGTCGCCCTGGCTAGAATACTATGGCATCATCATAGCGCACAACAACCTCAAACTCCTGGTTGGGCTCAAGTGATCCTCCTGTCTCAGCCTCCCAAGTAGCTAGGACTATATGTACCAGCCACGATGTCCAGGTAATTTTTCTGTTTTTAGTAGAGATGGGGTCTTGCTCTTACTCAAGGTGGTCTTGAACTCCTGAGCTCAAGCAATCCTCCTGCCTTGGCCTCCCAGAGTGCTAAGATTATAGGCATGAGCCACTGTGCCTGGCCTACATCCGCCTACTTTCATCGTGGAAAATGTGGCACTTCGTTCTTACTGGAACACTTCCTCTGGACTTGGACAGTACTTTCTCTACACGTGGTGCTCTGCCAAAACCATCATCTGTGGACTTCTGGAATGCCTCATCCGCCACCATGTTTCTCCACACATTATTTCTGTGAATAAACGCATTTCATAGTGAGTACAGCATAGCAGCAGGCCCATGCTCTTGACATTCACTGGTCTAGGTTCCTATCATCCTGAGCCAGCCGGCTTGCCTGAAAGGTGGAATGGCCTTTTGAAGATCCAGTTACAGTGCCAGTTTGGGGGCAATACCTTGCAGGGTTAAAGTAATGTCCTTCACGCATGCTACTGTTTCTCCTGTAGGGATGACAATGGAATGGTACCACTTGCTATTAGCCCTAGTGATCCACTGGTAAAATTTTTGCTTCCCATCCCTGTAATCTTATGCTCTGCTGATCCAGAGATTACCGTTCCAAAAGGAAAATGCTTTCAACAGGAGTCACAGTAATTACTTCACTGAACTGAAAGTTAAGACTGCCATCGGGACCGGGCGCAGTGGCTCACACCTGTAATCCTAGCACTCTGGGAGGCCAAAGCAGGTGGATAGCTTGAGCTCACAAGTTTGAGACCAGCCTGAGCAAAAGCAAGAACCCATCTCTACTAAAAAAAAAAAAAAAAGGAGAAACTGAGGCAAGAGGATCACTTGAGCCTAAGAGTTGGAGGTTGTTATGAGCTATGATGCCACAGCACTCTACCCAGGGTACCAGCTTGAGACTCTGTCTCAAAAAAAAAGACTGCAGTTGGTCCTTTGGGGCTCCCCAGGCCTCTGAAGCAACAGGAAAAAAAGGGAGTTACTTTAATGGCTGGGGTGATTCATCCTGACTACACAGTGGAGGAAGGGAAAGAATATCTAGGTTATGGCGATCCGTTAGGGCTTCTTTTAGTGCTACCATGTCCTGTGATTAAAGCCAATGGAAAACTATAGCAATTCAGTTCAGCTAAGACCTCTAATGACCCAAACCCTTTAGAAATAAGGATTTGGGGGCATCCCACCAGGCAAAGACTCACCACCACTTCTGAATTTCTTGTAGAGAATAAAAGAAATATAGAATGATTTTCATGGAAAAAGGTAGTCATGAATACCAGATACAATCATCTATGAATTGCAGAAATGAGGACTATAATTAAGAGTAGTCTCTCTCTCTCTCTATTTTTGAGACAGAGTCTCAAGTGGTTGCCCTGGGTAGAGTGCTATGACATCACAGCTCACAGCAACCTCAAACTCTTAGGCTTAAGCAATTCTCTTGCCTCAGCCTCCCAAGTACCAAGTAGCTGAGACTACAGGTGCCTGCCACAATACCCAGCTATTTTTCTGTGGCAGTTGTCATTGTTGCTTTAGCTGGCCCGGGCTGGATTCGAACCCACCAGCCTCAGTGTATGTGGCTGGCACCCTACCCACTGAGCTACAGGTGCCACCTCTCTCTCGTTTTTTTTTTAGACAGTCTCACTCTGTCACCTGGGCTGAAGAGTAGTGATATCAACATAGCTCACTGCAATCTCCAGCTCCTGGGTTCAAGTGATCCTCCTGCCTCAGCCTCCTGAGTACCTGGGACCACAGGCACATGCCATGATGCCCAGATAATTTTCTTTTTCTTTAATTTTTATTAAATCATATTTGTGCACATTAATACAAACATGGGATACAGTGTATTGTTTCCATATACAATTTTTAGTACTTTCATCCAATTGGCCAACATAGCCATCATATCATTCTCCTAATTGTTGTGTTAAGACATTTATATTTGACATTTAGAAAGGTTCACATGTACCCTTATAGGATAAATCATAGGTGTGATCCCAGCAATCACCCTTCCTTCACCCATCCTCCCCCCTGCCCTCCCCTCCCTCTCCGGTCTCACTGTTGCTCACACTGGTCTTAAACTCCTGTCTTCAAGCAATCCTTCCATCTCAACCTCCCAGAGTGCCAGGATTACAGGCATGAGCCACTGCACCTGGCTTGAGTGTTCTTTATTTTGTTACGAATGTTTGTATATTTATAACATTTTTGTTTTCTTCCCTCTCTTATTCCTTTGTCATCGCTCATAAACTGTGTTAATGATAGCTAACTTTACATCACTTTATTGAAGTTACTGGATTATTAAGGAAAAGAGTGAACATCACCCAAGGACTTTGAATTCTCTAGGGAAAGAGTTAGCACATTTTCACTTGCACTGGGTAACCATATCATGATAGCCATATGACTCTGTTGTCTTTATTTGGAGGTTAAATGGAGATGTGTATGGGTGCCAAATTGACAAGAACATGGACTGTGTTGGTCAACAATTTGTGTCAACTTGTCTAGGCTGAGTTGTTCAAAACTCAGTTATTCAAAAACTAATGTAGGGGCTTGGCACCTGTAGCTCAGTGGCTAGGGTGCCAGCCACATACACGGGCTGGAGGGTTCAAACCTGGCCCGGGCCTGCCAAACAACAATGACAACTACAACAACAACAAAAAAGTAGCCGGGCATTGTGGCAGGCGGCTGTAGTCCCAGCTACTTGGGAGGCTGAGGCAAGAGGATCACTTAAACCCAAGAGTTTGAGGTTGCTGTGAGCTGTGATGCCACAGCACTCTACCCAGGGCAACATAGTGAGACTCTGTCTCAAATAAATAAATAAATAAATAAATAAATAAATAAATAAAGTAGGGGTTGCTGTGAAGGTATTTTGTAGATGTGATTTACATCTATAATCAGTGAACTTTATGAAAAGGAGATTACCCTGGATAATATGGATGGGCCTGATCCACCCAATTGAAAGGCCTGAGGTTTCCCTGAAGAAATTCCACCTGTGGACTGCACTGTCAGCTCTGGCTGAGCATTTCCAGACTTCCCTTCTTCATGACCTGTCCTGTGGATCTCCAATTTGCCTAGTCAGCAACCCACACACTGCATAGCCTGTTTCTTGCAATAAACCTAGATAGATACATAGTCCAAGAAGGTAGATAGATATACTACTGGTTGTGTTTCTCTGGTGGAACTCTGACTGATACACAAATTTGAGAAAATTTTGCATCTCTTGAGGACCAGAGCTTGTTTTTTGACCCAAAAGAGACCACCAGGCATACATGAGACATGCCATAAAACCACTGGGCAAATCCTAGGCGTTCAAAAGATTACTCTGGGCTCAGTGCCCATTGCTCAATGGTTAGGGTGCCAGCCACATGCACCAGGGTTGGTGGGTTCGAACCCGGCCAGGGCCTGATAAACAATGACAACAATAACAAAAAAATAGCCAGGCCTTGTGGTGGGTACCTATAGTCCCAGCTACTTGGGAGGCTAAGGCAAGAGGATTGCTTGAGCCCAAGAGTTTGAGGTTGCTGTGAGCTGTGACACCATAGCACTCTACTGAGGGCGACATAGGGAGACTGTCTCGAAACAAACATTACTCTGATGGAGGAGTCAAATGGGCAGGTCAGGGTAGTGTTCTGACTTTGATGGCACGCCTTCAGGTGTGTTTCATGTTTACTAAACTGTGTGCAACTATCTAGAATATTACACAGCCACTTTAAAATGTGCTCATTACCAACTGTCTCTAAAAGGAGACACAGAATCTCATAGCATCAATTACATCTAAATAGAGAAACTCAGTGGCTAGGGACAGAGGTGGGAGGGAGAATTCACTTTATGTACCTTTTGAATGATTCATGTGAATGT
This sequence comes from Galagoides demidoff, assembly GCA_963574575.1. Taxonomy (NCBI): domain Eukaryota; kingdom Metazoa; phylum Chordata; class Mammalia; order Primates; family Galagidae; genus Galagoides; species Galagoides demidoff. The sequence goes on along the minus strand of CAUYQV010174510.1, from coordinate 14,405 downwards.
ATCATCTAAATTAGGGCTTGGCACATTGCGGTCCACAGGCCAAATCTGGCCCACTGCCTGTTTAAAGTGTTATTGCAACATAGCCCTGCTCATTTGTTGACATACCATCTACGGCTGCTTTCAAGATATAAAGGCAGAGTTCAGTAGTTGTAATAATTAGATACACATTGTCATATGGCCCACAAAGCCTGAGATATTTATTATCTGACCCATTAGATTAAAAAAATGCCCAACCTTAGGGGTTTTTTTGTTGTTATTTGTTTGTTTTGTTTTAGAAAAAGTAGAAGCTTGAGAAAGACAAGACCTATCTCAACAACAAATACAAAAATTAGTGGTGCAGTAGCACTCACTTGTAGTCCCAGTTGCTTGGAGACTGAGGCAGAAGGGTCACTTGACCCCAGGAGTTTGAGGTTGCAGTGAGCTATGATAGCACCACTGCATTTTAGCCCAGGCAACAGACCCTGTCTCCGAAAAGTAGAAAAATATACTGACATCAAAAAATAAAATATGCCCCAAGAAAATTGAAAACATGTCCACACAAAAACTTGTACACTGGCTTGGCAACTGTGGCTCAAGCGGCTAAGGCACCAGCCATATACACCTAAGGTGGCAGGTTCGAATCCAGCCTGAGCCCGCCAAAACAACAAGGACAGCTGCAACCAAAAAAAAACTTGTACATTAATGTTCATGGCAGCATTATCACCAATAGCTAAAAAGTGGAAACCTAATGTCCCTCAATTGGTGAATAAACAAAAATGTGACATACCCATACAACAGAACACTACACAGCCAGAAAAAGGAATGAAGTACTGGTAAATACTATAACACACATGAACTTTGAAAACGTCATGCTAAGTGAAAGAAGCCAGGAATAGGCCATGTATCATATGATACTGTTTCAATGAAATGTCCAGAAATAGGCAAATCATGGAGATGGAAAGTAGACCAGTGATTTCTAGGGGCTGGGTGGAGGAACCGGGAGCGACTATAGATGGGGGTGATGAAATGTTCTGGAATAAGATAGTGGTGATGATTGCACCAGTTTGAACTGTACACCACCTCCAAGCCCAGGACATGCAGAGCTCAGCAGGGGCGCAGAACCTAGTCATGAATTAGTCCTCTCTGCCTCCTCACACCAGGATTAAACCTGGCCTGAGATTCAGGAGATCAAGTTCTAAAACTCATTTTTCTCAAACTCTCATGTGCCCTTAGGTCTGTTCTTTCCCAGTTTCCTTCCCTGTGACATGAGTGCAATTGGGCAGGGTAGGGAAGGCTGATGTGATGGAAAAAGCGTGCGTGTGTGTGTGTGTGTGTGTGTAGGGTGGGGGCTGGGGAGCCTCACTTCCCAGAATCCTTTCTTCTTTCCCCAAGCTTTATTAGATAGCCTAATAATCAGTATCTTCATCACCATCACCACTCTTCCAATTTCAATGCCCTTTCACATACATGATGTCACTCGATCTTTTCCTTTAGGGAAGACACATACAGCTCCATTTTACAGATGAAGAAATTGAGGCTAGTGAAGTCAAGAAGCTTATCCAAGCTTATACAGTGGGAGCTAGGACTCAACCCCAAGAACTCTAGGTCTTCAGATTCTAGAGTCTTTGTTCTGCCCAGGCCACCACACTTGTTTTTGCATGTTTGGGCTCTCTCTAGAAAGCCCAGTACAACAATGCCAGCAGCCTCACCACAAACACTGCACGCCTTTATTTGAGCAAAGTGAGGGAAGAGGCTGCAGGAACCTGGAGTTCTGCTGGTTCTCTTTTATCTTTTCTTAGGAACCTCTGTATATTGGCATAATAGCAGCCTGTGGGTAGGAGTACTCACGTACATTGGTGTGGACACCAAGACCATAATACATCACAAAGATATACCTGACCTCTTCAAACAGGTGATAGGTCACTCATTGTTGTCGGGGTGGTGAGGAGGCAATGCTTTTAATTCAGGGGGGGCCTAAGAAATCAGAACCTTGGAAATCTGCTCTTTTCTGACACCATAAGACTCATTAACCCTCTCAGGAGGCCTTGAGGAGGAAGCACCAGCTCCTCAATCCTTGGCAGGAGGGCGTAGGAAGGAGACAGGAAATTGTCCTTCCTGCCCTTGCCAAACCAGAGCCCCAGGAGATCCACTGCTGACCTCAGAGGGCTGGGCCCAATCTCAAGAAGTGTCAGGGAGACCCCTGCTGCCAAGCCCAGTTAAGTCCCTGTGAGTCACAGGGCTGAGCTCTAGTAATGCTACCAGCTACGTGGGTTTTGCAAAGTCACGCACCCTCTCTGATTCTGTTTGCTTATCCAAAAGTGTGGCTAATGTCTAGCTCAGAGGGGTGCTCTGAGGTTTCAGTGACACAAATAAACTGAAATGCTTTAAAAATAAACTGCATTTTATGAACACATTACTTCATTCTCCCACAGCTGGCAAGCAAGAGGGGCTGAGGCTTGAACGCTCTTGGGGAGTGATCCTCTCACTCCTTTCCAGGTGGCAGGGCTTGGGCAGCAAGAGGGAACCTGGTTTCTTCTTCAGGAAAAGCCAGGCTGCCCATGCTTGTTCATGCCCTTTTCTCATTTGACCAGTTGGTATCTATTAAGCATTTCCTACACAACAGGAGCTGGTCTGCATGCTTGAAGATAAAGCAGTTAAGAGAAGAGGCTCTTCCAATGCTCATATTCTAGCTATGGGAAACCAACAAATAAACAGCAAAACATAATAAGCCTTGGCGGGTAGAATTAAACAGGGCAAGATTAAGAGGTTCAGCTTCATACAAGATGTCAAAGGGATGTTTTGAGTAATGACAAGAAGGCAGTGAGAGAGTAAGTCAGGAGACGGCCCTAAATCTGAGCTAGAGGATATGGGAGTTCAGGGTAGCAGAGACAATCCCCTACCACACTGCCTCCATTTATCTCCCTTAGACTCATTCACCACCCTGCTCTTCCCTGCATCCTGGGGTCAGCCTTATCATGTGCCGTTCAGGTGGGGGTCAGTCGAAGGGAGGCCCCAGAAGCCTGGAGATCAGGATGAGAGGTGGAGAAATCAAGCTTCCACCTCCCTCTGCCCAGCCACAATTCTGATTGTGACCTGCATTCTAAGAGAATTCCACGATTCCCATTCGTCCACCACAGCCCCTTCTGTGACCCATCCTCACATCATTCTCCCTCCTGGACCCCCCTGAACCCCAGGAAGCCCTGTAGGATTTGCCTTCTAGATGACCACTGTGCACCTACCTGTGAAAAGATGGAGTGTCCACAGATGCCAGCTGGACTGCCTCTTGCATCAGGCAGGAAGTGGATGACGTTTGGCCCTAGAAACACTCATCTCAGATGAAATGTGAACCACGGTCTCTCCCCCTACCAGGGCTCCATCTTGCTCTATCGAATTACTCACGGCAGCACAGGCAGTAACAGAAGTTAGGGCTTTAGAACCCCTCATCTTAATTGCGTAAGACCTTGCTGCTCCGGAGGTAGAGCCTTGCCCCCAAATCTAGCCAACCAACTTCCTAACTAAAGGAACCTTATCTACCTCCAACACTCAATAGTTTGTTGTGCAGTTTATTTCTTGGATAACATTCATCACTATTGGAAAAAGCTTACCAATGTGCATGTGCCTGCTCTACCATTAGAATGCACTTGTCATAGAAGCCTAGAACTTGCCTCATTCAGTGTGAACAGCATCGTAGGCCCAAACACACAAGAAACTCAGCAAATGTTTCAGACAACAGAAAGAAGGCAAAGCACCCCTGGTTCCCTGATGCCTCCACAAGGATTATAAATGCAGTGGATTAGGGTCAGAGAAGGGCAGACACTCTGAGAAAGTCCTGTCATTGCTGACTTCTCCAGTTGTGTGTGAGGGCAGGAACGTCCAAGCAGGCCAACTAGGATAACCCAAAACAGCCAGAGAATCACTCAGGTTCCACCAACAGTCTCTTTCTGAAGATTCCCAGCTTTTCCACTTGAGTGGCCAGAGGACTTTGCTAATAGATACACTCCCCAGGCTCTGGGAGGCTGAGAGTAGGGAGCAGGAAACTATGAGCTTTGACCAGAGGTCCTTAGAAGCTAAAAGCTCAGGCAGTACAGGGCAACAGCTGGGAAGGCAGCATCTACCACACCAAAGATTTGAAATGTGGCTCACCTAGCCATCCCCAGGGAGGGAGGATGCAGGAGCCCCTGTAGGTGAGTGCTGCTGGTTAGTTCTTACTTAGGGAAATAAGCCTAAGCCCTACAAATAAGTCCTGCTCCGGGCCAATCAGTATCTCTTGCCTGATATTCTCTCTTCAGCCCCCCATTCTACTCTACTTCCCACCCCCACCATCTATGTGACACCATGATCACCAGGCCAACCCTTCACCCCCAAAGAAACTCAAACAGTGCAGAGGTGCATCAATCGACCTTTAATGTCCAAAAGAGGCGTGGATGCAGAGCATAGGAGATGTGGCAGGGTCTCAATCCCTGCTCCAGAAATGAGGGAGAGATGAACACAAACCAGACACTTCCAACTGGCCAACAAGTCTGGGAGGGCAGGGGAAAAAGAGATTTGGACATTCATAAAAAAATAAAAACTAACATCAAGCATTCAGTCTTGTGCCCACTGAAGGGTTTGATATAGGGAACTCAATCATCACCCCAGTTCCCACCCTCCCCTGCCAGCATCAAAAAGCAAGCTCAGAACACACTAAGAGCTTAGGGAAGAGGCATCCTCCTGCCTCCCCACCCACCCAAAGAATGGACTTGAAAATAAAAGTATGAGCTGGATCCCCCACCCCCCACTTGTTAACCCTACACATGAGAGTTTAGAAGGTGATTCATGAGAATCAGCAGCTCGATCAGCAGTGACCACCCCAAACCCCACCTTATTCCATTTAACAGACAAGATTTCCCCTGGACCCTCCTTGGAATCTCCTCTGGCTCTCAGCCCTGCTCCATCTGATATCTGGCTTTACCACTTTATAGACTAACCTCCTCCAAAGCTCCCCCGAAGCCTCCCGCAGCCCTTTATCACTTCCAACCTCACCTCCCACCAGAGGCTGCCACTGTCCAGTCACTGTCCTTCTCCACTGGGACCTAGCTCCAGAGCAAATGACAGCACGGCCATCTTGTCCTGGGTGGTCGTCCTAAAGCCTCCCCAAGGAGCAGACAACTACAGGGCAAGCAGAGTGTCTGGACTAGATGACTGGGGGTGGACTGGAGTGACATCTGTCTTCACCCCCAAAATAGACACCCCTAGAGGCTCTTAACATAAAGGCCCCTTAGAATTGTGCCCCTGACCTACCGTACACCCTAAGATTCCACACTGTCCTGCCCCCTCCCTCCCCTCTACCCCAAAACAAACACACAGGAGAATTGAGGGAAACATTGATTTGGTTTGATTGCTAAGACCTAACTAAGGAACTACAGTCACCAGAAATTCCCTTGCCAGCCAACTAACAACAGGGGCTGCTCTAAGAGAACTCCAGAGGAATGAGAAAACTGAGGGCTGAGCAGAGAGCAGACAGAAGGAGAAGAAAGAATGGAAAGAAAAAAAACAAGCTAATCCTACCCCCAATATCCTCACAGCATGATCTCTGGCAGGAAGAATAAAAGAAGGTAATTCCACAAAGACAAAGCCCTTACTTAGAAATTCTGACAAAGACAGCTAGACAAGTCTGCTCCCCACTCCCACACACCACAGACAAATACATCTCAGGGCCCCTTAAAGAATGCACCCCCGCCCCACCCTCTGCCCCTAGCTGTAGAATCACAGTTCAGTGGAATATTCTCCCTGGTACTAGATCAATCCCTCCACCCACCTTCCTATCCCTCTCTCTTTGCCAATCCTAACACGGTCCCCCTGCAGACTCCCTGGCCCTCTCAAAGCAGCATCCACCACAGAAAAGGCAGCTGCACAGTTTTAGTTCCACCTCCAGAGACCTATTTCTTTTCCTCAGCCCTCCTAGTCTTTTGGGCTTTATTGAGGGCTTTTTATTTTGTATAGAGAGAGAAAGAGAAAAGGGAGAGGTGGGAGAGATTTCCTAGTGCAATACAACCAAATTTTTTTTAAAGTCTTGAAAAGTAAACATAAAGCAGCCTTCTTCCCCAGGCAACTAAACAGAAAGAAGTTTGGTTTTGTTTACTGCGACATACACATGAAATCGAGTATACAGTCCATGCAGTAGCACAGCCATTGGAGAGGACATCCTGATGCTAGCCCCAGTGCAAAACAGTCCCAGCAACGCCGCCTGCTTGCCATCGCTGCTGCCGCCACTGACACCTTCACCACGGCCACCTAGCCTGACTTGAAGAGGAGGATTGCAACTTGACCCAAGTAAAAATAGATGAAGTGCTTTGTCTCATGTGTGACGTAGCTGCCAAAATTTCGGCCCACGATACAATGCCAGGTAGGGTTATATTTCTTGTCAAATTCCTAAAAAAAGAATAAAAGGGGGAGAAGAGTGATTAAGATAGCTTAAAGAAAAAAAATCAGAAAGGGAGTCTCTCCCTATAATCCCAGCACTGACACACGTTTGGTTTTATCACCCCTATTCTACCCCCAGCCCATGGCCTCAGCTCCCTGAACCTCAGGAGCTCAAGTTCTAACACTGGCAAGAACTCTCCTCCCCTCATTAATAATGGAACACCACAAAGGCTCCATTATTCCTCTCACCTGAGTCTCTCACCCTGATCATCTCTCCTCTGTCTAGCTACCCCACCCACCACACCATCACTAACCCACCTTGTGCTTCTTCAGAAAGGAAATCAGAGAGGTCACAGTGGTAAAGGACCACTCCCAGTCATCATATAGTACAACACCAATAGAGACCCACCACCTACTGCCTCACACATTACCAAAGCAGCAAAAACCAAGACATTAGAGCAAAACGGGAACCAAAAACATGAGTACCAGGAAGCAATACTATATAAGATGACATTAGCTCCCATGTGCTAGGCACCGTGTGGCCTATACACACTACAAGGACCTCAGTCATGAGATCAAGGAACGTTCCTCACTTCCCTCAGCGGTACAAACTCAGTATCAAAACCATAAAGGAAATCCTTGTAAGTTAATCAGGCAACTCCCTCCCACCTGTGGCTCAGCCCGCAGGCTCAATTCTAGATGCATCCTACCATGGCCATGAGAGGACATAGCCACTATAGGTCCACCAATGTTGTCAAGATTGGGTATCTCTGTCCCCTCAGAGCTAAACATACAACTTGCTTGGCCTCCCCACAGCACCCATACCACACAACATACTAGGAAACAGTGAAAACCAAACCCAGCCTCAATTTTGGCTCAAGAATCTGTGTAATAATGGAGAGCCACAGTAAATTCTCTGGGTCCTCATTTCCCCGTCAATAAAACAAGAAGGTAGACCAGATAATTCAGGGATTCTTCTGTTTCTGAGAGAACATGATTCTGGATTCCCTCCCTGGAAAGAATGGCACGGAGCTGACAACTGCAGCTGGCTTTGCACCCTAGGGTCCACACAAAAATGTTTCTCAGGACTCGAGAGTGTCTCCTTTTCATCCCACTATCTGGGTAGAAAAATACAGTTCTTTAAAACTTAAGGAGATCCCACCATTTCTGTGAGCCAGATTATTGCCTGCCATTCTCATGCATCCTTGCTACGATACCAGAGCTAAGAACATCAAAGACCATGTCTCCAAAGGTCACAAAGGTCCTGACAGGGAATGGGGGCCCCAGTATCCTCTTCTCACATCTGGCTCAGCTGCTTCCTCGCCATGTTGACCACACCCAGTCACCCATTCACTCAGGAAATTTTTCAGGGACCAAACCTCTGGCCCCAATATTGCTCATCTACTTAAAACAAGTATATATTCAAGCCTACCTTTTTCTTAAGAATGGGATGCTGCAGTACCCAAGTCCTTTTTAAGGGAAGGAAAAGGAAACCCCCTATATGATAAACATTATTTTAAGTATACTCCACTTTAAATGATGCAGTTCCCTGAAAATTTATATATTTATATTATTCAAATATCCTTTATCTTATCTTTTAACATTTCTGAATTGGGCCAGATATATTTAATTCTGAAGTCTTATCTACCATGCCTTGCATACACACATACACATAACAGAGCTATTGAGAACTCCTAAGGTGAATGCTTTGGCAATTTAGAATCACTCCCTAATTTGTCTGCTTTCCAGGTTCCTACGGCTTTGTTTGCGTGGGATATGCCTGCTTTCCTATGTCCCCCAGCTCTAGCCCTTCCAGGAGGACAGCTCAGCTGCCAATCCCCACCCTTGGCCATCAGCCACAGCTCTCCCGGCACACCTTCTTGATATAGGCAGCAATGTCCTTCTCTATGTTGTACTTCTCCATGGCCTGCGTGGCACAGTCAACGGCATCCTGTTGCATGTCCTCAGACATGTCTGCGTTCTTGATCACTGCCTTCCGGTCAGACATCGTGACACTGCAGAAGCAGCAGAGAAGTGAGGTTGACAAATCTATGCTCTGGGCAACACACATTAACTGCTAGGTGTGGGGTCTCAATGGGAGAAGGAAACATAGAAGGCAAAGGCAACAGAAAACACAGACATGAGACATTAGGAGAAAAGATCCTAAGCTTTTAACAGAGATGCTCCTGGGAAAAGCAGGGCAGACAGAAAAAAGGACATAGTAACCATCAGTTTTTATCATATGTAAAATGAGGTTTTTCCAACTCCAAAGTTACCTGTTTCTGATATCGTGAACAGCGCTGATATTCAAGGTGATATATATCACCTACTAGCTGTGTCCTTGGGCAAATTACTTAACCTTTATGTTTTCATGCCATCTATAAAATGGGGACTACAGGGCTGTCCTGAGGATAAAGCAGGTGGCACTAACACCTAAACAGAATAAGCCCTTGATTTAATGGCCATTATTACATCATTGGTATCACAGTAAAAAGATAGACTAGGAATCAGTAGGTCTGACTTTTGGTCCTAACTTTGAACTCTTGTAGTCTTAGACAAGTCACTTGGCCTTCCTGCATTTGATTATTTCCATTTTAGCATAAGGACAGCTCTCTACTGGGGACTGTTATAAGGATTAACTAAAGTTACAGGAGAGAATGTGCAAAAAAAGGACAGTCTATACAAGCGGCTGTCCATTGGCCAAATTCAGCCTACCATCTGCTTTTGTAAAATCAAGTCTTACAGGAACATGCTACAATAGCAGTGCTGCACAGTTGTGAGAGAATATATGGTCTGCAAAGCCTAAAATATTTACTATCTGACGCTTCACAAAAAAAGATTGCCAACTCCTATTCTATACAAACAAAAGGGGGTAGAGTATATTCTGAGCACACCAATGCCCAGTGGAGCAAACACAACAATAATTATACCTTCTCTTAAGTACTCAGGGCTGAGATGCCCCTTAGAGGGAGAAAGGTTGGGGAGGCAGCCTCAGAGTTGGTCAGTCATGCAGTCCATCACATCTCTGTCCTATCCTTCTCCTCAGTACAACATCCCATTCATTCTTTAAGGCTCAAAATAATTTTTGTAAGCATAAAAATATGGGACTGAGAAAAACCTAGAGATGGAAGGTTTTTAAAAAATGTCTAAGAAAGGTGAAGAATGGTTATTATTTTAACAGCCTTGTTTCTTATCACTGCTACGTGAGCCATGGCAACCAGAGTTTCAGGGCAGACCCTGCATGGATCTTTACTGGGATGAGAGGAATTTCAGGACCTGCCTGGGAGTCTACAGCATGTGAAGCTCTCTGCAGTAACAGAGGGAATAAACTGCAAAATCCTGCCCTATGTCCTTGACCACAGCCCCATCACACAGCAGTAACAATCTCCCAATGCCAGTCCCCAAAGCACTACTCAGTGGCCCAGCTAAAGGACAAAAGATGCTGTCATTCCAGCACTGTTTGATACAAGGCTACCCACGGGCCTGCCTATTCAAGGACAGATCCCTCGGTATCATTCCAGGCCACCATGATCTCTGAGTCCACACTAGCCTGTGGGATAGATGGGCTCAACAGAAAGGCAGAACCCACAACCACTATTTCAACCTGCAGCTGAATAACAGAATGCAAATATGCCAGTTGCCAGCTAAGCACCCTTGACAGCATCCCAAGCACCTTCATCTGGCACTATCAAACTAAGCAGGGCTGTTCCAATTCAGCAGAGACTGGCAGAGCAAAAGGGTAGTATACTAGCACTCTCTGCCCCCACATCCAGAAAAGTAAAAGCCGGAGAGAGGCTCAAGTGGATTCTGAGCAGTCCATGATGCTAGGCATAGGTCAGGAGAGCCCTGCTTAAGTCTGGACTTGCTTTGTGACCTTGGGCAAATCAACACTTTCATTTTAATAACCAATAGTTGAGAACAGATAAATGGGGCAAACCTCAAAGGGTTTGAGCAAAGGTATCCCAGAATGCAGGGAGAATGTTCTGATATTATAGGGCTCTTTAAATAAAGAAAATTAGTGTCACCTGGCGGTGTATTCCAGGTTACCACTCAGAAGGGGGCACTGTTTACAAACTCTAGGGTGGGGGTGGGGCATGGTTACCGACCACGAAATTGGCACCATTTTGCCAGCAAGCTCACCTGCTCTACTGCCTCAGCCCCAAAGTCCAAAGAAACAACTTTGCCACAGTAATTAAAAGCCACCTTACCCTCCAGGAGAGAGCATGCGGTTACATAATGTTGGTCTTGTGACTACAATGCCACGATTCTTCACTTCGGTCCCCCAGGCGTCTGAGAGAAGTGAGGCCCAGCCCCAACCACCCCTGTCCAAGGTGCCAGTGAGAAAAGGATAGGAAGGCGCCCAGCTGCGCCCAGCCCCTCCTTCCCGAGGAAAAAGTAAGGGACCTTGGCCTCCAGCTAGAAGGATGGCCAGAGGGCCCCAAGCCAGCAGCCTCAGTCACGAGCCAGGGGTTCCTCTGAAAAGCGAAAAGGACACTCCAGGACAGTTCCCATCTTCTGTCCTTGGTTTTGAGACCAAAAACACAGGCTGCAATCTCCGAATGGCATGAACCACCCTCCCAACCCGCCAACACACACAAATGCTTCCATTTCCTCCTTTCGGCTCTCCAAGGGGCCCGTCTCCCTCCTCCATGCCATCCTCCAGAGACATGCAGTCTCGAAGGGCAGCACCTGCGGAACGAAAAAGCATCCTTTTCCCCACCTCCCACCCGGCTGGGTCCGCAAGCCTCGGCCGGTCAGCCGTCCTCCCCCGCCCGGCCTGGAGCTGCGCCGGAGTGACTGGGCGTCCTCGCTGCAGGAAGGACGCCCCAGAGGGTGGCGGCGGCTGGAGAAGCCGCGTCACGCCCGAGCCCTCTCCCCACCTCTCCTCCGGTCCCTGACACCAGTGGCCTCCACGCAGCGCACAGACTCCCGGGGGAGGGGGTGTGTGGTGAGCGTCATCTCTGCAGCCTGGGACCTCCAGCCGCGCCACGAGGGTCGCCAGGGCAGACATGGCGCAGGCCGGGCTACGACGGGAGGGAGGGGTGGCAGGGGAGAGTGGCGCCGACCCGGCCATCAATGCTGAGGGCAACGAGGCCAGCCCGGCTTTAGGCCTTGGGGCCGCGTAAAGAGGCCGCAGGAGAACCGTGGCGAAGCCCGGGGCACACAGGGCCGTACGCGACGGCTGTTCGGGGGACGCCCCCACCCACTGCTCACCTTCTCGGAGGTTAGTCCGCACGGGCCCCTGGGGAGCAGCGATGGCCTGAGGCAGAGCGCGGGCAGGGGCAGTGTCCCCTGGGCTCCTCCTGCAGCAGCCGCCGCCGCCGCCGCCGCGGTCTCCGGCTCCCGCAGCCCGGAGCCGATCTGTCGCCGCCGCGGTCCGCCCTTCGAGCTTCCCCGGCCGCCCGCGCTCCGCCTCGCGCTGCCGGCCCGCCCGCTCCGCGCTGGCGCCTCGCAGCTCCGCTCCGCTCTGCCGCCGAGTGCGGCCGACGCGCGGCCCCTACTGAAATAGCGCCCCGCCCCCGCCCCCCTGCCGCGCGCGCCGCCGTCCGCGCTCCCCATTGGCTGCGCCCGCCCGGCCCCGCACTGCGGGCTTCTCCCCGCGCAGCTCTCGCCCCACATCTTGTTTCCTCCCATAATGCCTCGGGGCGGAGGGAGGGGGTGGGGAGGAGGAGATGGAGAAGGTGGGGGGAGGGAGCTGTACCCTTAAGAGAAAAGAGGACTGCAGACCCCTCTGGCCACGGCTGGGCAGGCCAGGCCTGGAAAACAATAAAGAGGCTAGGAGAGAGAGGAGTTTGAAGATCACAATCCCAAGGAGGAATAAAGGAAGAGAGGGGCGTGGAGATTGCAGACCCAGGGAGCAGATGGGTTAGGGATAGAGTTCTCAGCCTTAGAGGATGGGGAGGAGATGAAGTCACGAGACTCAGAGGGAAAGATAGGCACCCCCTCCCCCAAATCTGTGGGAAGGAAAAGGACAGCCACCCCTCAGGAGAGCTAAGGGCACAAATGGCCCCAGCGCAGCCCCCTCCCCCACATCCAGGAATGGTCCCTTCCCCCTCGTGCTCAGCCTTTGTTCCTGAGTCTGAAGGACCTAACCTCCCAGCTGGGGCCCTAGACAGTTACTTCTCTTCAAGAGCAATGGAGACAGAGCCTAAGCAAAATGGTGAGGCGGATTTGTCTTTGGTACACAGGCCTCTGCTGCTGATGAACGTTTATGGCCTTGGGATCTTTCTGTTGGGAAGGAGATGAGAGTAAGCCTTTCCTATCACACTACCCCTACCGGTCCAGGGAGGCAGTACTGGAAGGGAGTGAACAGAAGCCCCTAAAGGGGCAAACCTAAGCCTGCCAGAGCTGTGAGGAGCCTCAAAGATCACTTCATCCCTTCCTCCATACACTCACTTTATGAAGGAGAGAACCGTTATACAGAGGGGGAGCCCTTGCCAGTCCCCAGGGGTCAGGCTTGACTCAGTTTCTAGGCAGAAAAGTGTGCCCCAGGCAGCATCCCCTCTGGAGGCTATGGGGTTGGGGTGGTGAATGTACACATTGGGAGTATGCCCGCCCTCCACCCCACCCACTCCTAGAAAAGACCCCCAGAAATGTCTTTTTTATTCCTAACCTGTTTCAGGGGAAGTGTTTACCTAAAGGGAATAAGAGTCTGTATCAGGAGCCAAACATTTTGGCCACACATTGGGGGTTAGGAAGCTGCCAGGAACAATTCCACTTGTTTTTTCCTTCACTGCCCCAAACTGTGGTCAAAAAGTCAGATTTGTTCTAGCCCTGGCCTGCACTGGTTTAGACCATAAGTTAGTGTTCATTATGTGTCAGGGGAAACCTGGGAAAATCACCCCCGGGCTTCTATTTTCCACAGCTGTGTCCTCTTCCAACTTAATGGGGATTTCAGAGAAATAGGCAGGGCCTGGGGTATCCTCTCACACCAAGGGTATTCTGATGTCAGAGTCTGTGTTAATGAATGGGGGGCGGGGCACATGGAGGGGAGGAAAGGGAAGGATGAAAAGGATGGTTTATCCACTTAGGGCTTGTGTAGAGCTCATCTCTTGGACTGGTTGGGAAAAAAGAGCTAGTACCCTCTTTCTCCAACAGTCGTCATCTGCAGCCCTTTCCAGGGCCTCAAGGTCAGAACTGCCATGCATTGTTGTGCAGGTTGTTCACTGCACAAGGGCATTTAACTAAGAGAGTGAGTAGGGGCTAAAGTACAGCCTGTACTCTGCTTCCTTGACTGTTTACCCCTGTACAGACTAGTGTCCAACCAGAAGATCATTTCAAGTGGGCATAAGAGCAAATACAAGCAAGCAGTGGGTCTTCGGCGGCGTGAATCTTTCCTTGTCCCCTTCCCTGGAGTAGGGTAGGGAAAGAGTTCCATCATTCCCAAGCTGGACTAAGGTGGTGGGGTGACAGAGGCACAAAATACTTCAGCTAACAGGAGTCAGAGCCAAGACTTTTGACTTTTAAGAAAAGTGGTTATCAGGCCAGGTACTATTGCTCATGCCTGTAATCCCAGAATTTGGTGGGAGGATAACTTGAGGCCGAGAGTTTGAGACCAGCCTGGGCAACATAGAAAGACGCCTCCCCCCAAAGCTGTACAAAAAAAATAGCTGTGGCATATACCAACTAAGGAGGCTGAGGTGGGAGGATCTCTTGAGTCCAGGAGTTCAAGGTTTACAATGGGCTATGATCTTACCACTGCACCCCTGCCCAGGGCAGCAAGGCAAAACCCCCATCTTTAAAAAAAAGAAAGAAATGTGGATGTGTGTGTGTGTGTGAAAGGTGTATGACAAGAACTCTATAAGATATTGGGAATTTGTTAATAATAGTATGATTCATATATTATAATAAGCAGTCTTTTTGTTTGTTTGTTTGTTTGTTTGTTTTTTGAGACGGAGCCTCAAACTATCCCCCTGGGTAGAGTGCCATGGCATCACAGCTCATAGCAACCTCCAACTCCTGGGCTCAAGCGAGTCTCCTGCCTCCACCTCCCAAGTAGCTGGGACCACAGGCGCCCACCACAA